>JAVCKT010019690.1:1934-23197 GCA_032273925.1 Rhynchotus rufescens | reverse complement strand
ACTCTGGAGAAGTTCTCAATAGAGGCCTTCCCTAGGCTAGGAGAACTACTGTGGTTGGACAGAAAGGCCTAGCAAGTTTCCTTTCTCCTCATGAAGACAGTTGAAATGAATAATGCCTCCTCCTTTTACTTGGCCAAGAGTTTTGTCCGTGTTGCTGTTAACAAAATGGAAAAAGGTTCCCTTTCACTTTTCTGCCTAGGAAAAGTCATCCAGCAATGCACTTTTTTTCCTTGCAGGTTTGTTAAAGGAATTGCCTCGTTGTAAGATTATAGTTCTAAATCATTTAAAACTAGTTTTGGTGTTTCTAAGTCTCTGTGTACTATGGTATTGAGGAAGTATAGGCATACCCATAAAGAATTATCAGTTCTTTTAGTATCATTGTCTACAGATATCTTCACATTTCACACCATCACTTTAGGGAAAATGAAGCTAGTTTTCTCTAGGTAAAGTTAAACATGCATCATTGTCAAGGAAATGTTTTCACAAGGTAACGTGCCCTCTGTTGCAGCAAAATGCTGAGTTTCTGCTTGGATCTACTAACATACTTGTGATTTTTCCATATAACATTCTGTTGAATACAAGATGTATTGTAAGTCTGATTCTTGTGTGATAAAAACACTGCAGTGTTTTTTTAAGATATCCTACTTATATTCTACTTTTTAAAGTAGCCACACTAGTTTCTATTAAAATATTAGATAAATTTTACAGTATTTTAGAAGGCTATTTGGATATCTTACTACATTTTGAAAAAACATTTTGCCAGAATGTTGAGAACAGGAAAAAGTCCAGGGACGTTCCTAATCCTACACTAAAAACTATCCTATGTTCAGCTCTTTCTGAATGGAAGCCTGATTTACATTTGATGTCAGTTTTTGATGAGTTCCATATGCCCCTTATTTTAAACAACTTAATCACACTTCCACCCATAAAATAAAATCCTGTAGGTTCATTTCTTGCCATTGTGGTGTGTTGATTTCCCCTATAATTTCACACAGCAGGATGATGTGTTACCTTTTGACAAATATGTATTATGCAAGACATTGAGATAGCAATCTTCTGTAATAAATTAAAGAGCTTTGAGGCTGAAGCATAAAACTTCTCAATAAGTGCATGTTTTTCAAGTAAAGATTCCATTTATATGGAATATATCCATATTTGGAGTTAGGGGGAGAATCTTGATGTAGGACATTGTAGTCCAATCAGAAGCTGGAAGAAGGAATTACAGGTTATATATTGTTCCAGGGATACGTGGAACTCCAACAAACACAAGCTTAAAATGGTAAGAAAAATGAATTTTGCCAACTCATTATTTAACTGGTGTTCTTCATCTTTAAAAGAAAGAAGACCTTAAAAACTAAGGGCATTTTCTGCATCATCTGTAACAAAAAGCAACATTGTAATATGTCTGAAAGCGATTGCAAAGTTGCTATATGTAAGATGTGCTTTACGAAGACTTTCAAGTATGGAAAGAGCATTAGGTTTTGTGGACAGGCATGGGTTAAAACTTAGCCCATCTCTCCTGGACTTTAAGCCATGCACAAGCTAAGTGCTGAGGTTAGGGAAGAGGGCAAAATCACTTAGGGTGAGTTATGCACTGTGCAGACAATTTTAAGATAAATGGCAGCCAGCTCTGGGTGGGATAAAAGCTCAGGGCCGAAGCAGGGATTTGTTACATCGGCGTCTCGTATCTGTGTTGTTTTTCTCTGGGAAGACAAACGGTAAGTTAACATCATCAGTTCTGGCAGTGCAGCCAGATCCCAGTGCCTTAGGCTTTGCTCAGGATCTGCAGCAACTTTCAACAGAAGTCAAATACATTGAATAAAGCACACAGGAATTTCTAATGCATCATGGCAACACTGAGTTCTGCTCACAGTGATCACAGATGCAAGAGAACCTAGTTGAAGAGTAAACATTCAGATTTAAAAACCTGCTCATATGACATAACTTTTCCAGTGATATGTCATGGGGGAAGAAATATCTGTGATATCATTGTGAATTGTATCCCATTGCACCGTTCGCTGAGGCTTCGGCTGCTCTTTCCACGCTTATCTCTGTAACTCTTGCTCTGTTCTGCCAAACAGTTACCGAGCGTTGCCTAATCTCTTCAAGGCTCTATCTCTGCCTTCATTTCCTCTGCTGCAATCCAACCCAAACAAATCCTGCTCTTTCTCACCCCTGTGTTGCCCCTGCAATAAGCTGGCTCAGCTGTTTGCGCAGCTACAAGGTGAACTGCAGGAAAGAACCCCTCTACGTGAAATAAGAAGTTACAATAGAGGAGTCTTTTTTCTTTGCAGATCGGTCCTTTAATCTCCTTCACCGTGCAGCTTCAGTAACCACTGTCCTGGTGCAGCACGGGCTGGGAGTGAGGGGCTGGGGCAATTGGGGACCAGGTGGAAACAGCTTAAGCAGCACAAATAGCGACTGTGAAACTGCAGAGCCAGCTTCCAGCCCTGGAGGCTTCCTGCTGCCGAAAGGGGGAGGTTTCCTTTCCTTTGTTTGCTTGTTTATTCTCAGTCAGCTTTCTGCTGTTTTAGTGAGCGGGATAGCTCTTGCAGGAGTCTGGAGCTCACTACAGCTTCCCCAGGAAAGAGGCAGGAATGTGACTGCAGAACAGCTCAGAAGAGAGAAAAAAGGGAGAAATGAGCATGATTTTTTTACTGTTAGTGAACTGTTTGGTTAACTTACTGTGTCTTCTGCAATGGCATCTTCAGTCATTTCTCTTTCAGCTGTCTTTGAGTGGATGTGTCTGGGACTGAATGTATTAAAACCCACTTCTCTGTTGCCAGCCCTGTGGGGACGTAGCGGCTTTGTGTGAGGGGAGAGCTGCCCGTCCGCCCTCTCCTGATCCCTCTGTTTCCCTCCAGTGCTCCAGCCACAGCAGGGCACCGCTGCGGAGAGCGCTGCACAAAATACTGCAGCAATAAAACTTTCCTGTGATCTACAAAGACAAGTAATGGAGAGAAAATATGAGGAATATATTAAATATTTATATTAATAATATAATAATTATATTAAATATTAATATATTACAAATATTTTCTTTTTATATTCCAAATATTTTTTACTTCCCAGTGTTCAGGTGCCCTCTCAATCTAGAAAATAAGTTCATGTAACAAACCTACTTCTCTTGCAGGGGACCGCAATCGGTAAGCCATAAATCTTGATGAATCTAGCAAAGTTCTGACTGGTGAGGACAGTGCTGATGCTCAGGGGGACTTGTCTTGAAATACAAGCTCAAGCTGATAGTGTATTAATTCTCTTTAACCAGGAACTGACTGACTTTTGCGGGGGAAGATATATGCTAGCAAATTTCTGAAAGGGAAATTTTTTTTTAGTGTTTTTTACAATATTTGCTACCAGTTTTAGTGAAAATTTTGACAGAGTGTGACAGCAGTGAACTTTTCACAAGACTATGATACACAGTTGTCAGGAAAGACTTTCCCTGAATAAAGTATAATTGGATAATGACAAAGAACTGTAATAAAATACCACTTGTTTGGATACATTTTTAGGTAGAAGGCTGATTTTTGGTTGATGACTTGACCAGGTGGAATGGTAGCCTAGAAATATTCAGACAGTGGGTTCTTACATAAATTAAATAGTTCAGTGCTATTTATTAGTAAAGAGTTTGTTTAAAAAAAAAAAGTTTGATTTTTTTAGTTGAAATGTATTTTGAATACTAAGTTGGCTAAAATTTTTGTTAAGCACACTGGGTTTTTGTTGGCTGCAGCAGGAATTTGAATTTTATATGGTATGCTACCTTTTACCAGCGTTATGTTGTCAGCACCTGAGTCTAAGGAGCTGTCCACAAAATACAAAATATTTAATTCATTCTAAAAAAATTCTTTTTTTTTTAAACATAGGTTCTTAAAACTTTGCTGTAGGCAACTGTTTTTGCTTTTTCATCCACCAATATAGGAACTATAACAAGACTGGATGTTTTCCTGTATATCAGTATATTTAGTAACAGAAAAATGTGTCCTCAGAAATTGCAGTCAGTTTCTCTTTCAAAGGAAGCATTTAGACTAAAACATTTGGAGCATGCTTTTAAATTCTAAGATAAATAAAAAGTTGATTCAAATGCTAAGGATTACTCGAGGCTGGAAATGCTTTCCATATATCTGCAATAATAACAGGGCCATTGCAACTGTATTTTTCAGTATTTCCAGACAGTCTTATATAGCAATGATGTTTTGAACCAATGTTTTATATGAGGGTTATGGTGTTGGTGCTGCACACTTCATCATTTTACAAGGCTGTAAAACAGAGGAATAGGGGCAAGTCCTACTCTGGATTTGCTTTCTGGACCCCCAAGGCCTCCGTGAAACGCAGGCTTTTTTTAATGTTACCTGTCTATCTGTGCCAGGGGGCAACATCAGTACATCCCTTTTCCCTAACGCTGGGCAGAGATGACTACTGCCAATAAATCTTAAAAAATTCCAAAAAGGCAAGAGAGAAAGAATCACTCTTAAGCAGCAATTAAAACTAACCTATCACAGCTAATTAAAGTCTTTTCCAAGGTCAAGGCAGGGCTGCAGCAGCTGGGATCAGTGTAACATAAAATGCTGCCAGCTGTGACCAATTACAGGGCCCTGGAGCAGCCAGCTAAGGAAGCCCAGGAGCTGCAGCCGTGGGGTGAAGTGTGTCTGGGGTGCTGGGTTTTGTCTGCTGCAGTAGCATGTAAGTATTGTTTTACATCATAGTGGAATATACTGGTTAGATTCTGTTTGTTTTCTTCTTGGTGTTGTGGTTGAATCATGTGCTCTAATGGTTCTAATATGTGGTAAAATTCTGTAAAAAAGAGAGGTTGGAGCAAGGATTCCTGGGGAACCCCAGTGCAATGGGTTTGGTTGGGCCCTTTCTCCCACAGAGGCCGGGGAACTGGCACTTTGGAAATAGGCAAGAAAATATGTAATAATTATAGAAAAATAGGGTCTTGAGCTGTTGTTTCTATTAAATAATGGTCAATTCTGCTCTCTAGAGGAGACTTGAGTAAAAGAGATGCATCCTGATGTATATTGAGGGGTGGAAATGAGGTGCCCTTCATGTGCTAGTGTGGCTCTGCTCTCTGCACCCAGCGGTCTGCTTTGCAGCCAGGGAGCACTAAGAAAACTAATACAGCTGTAGTGGGGACTTTGTCTCAAGGGTACCTGTAACGTACCTGTAAGCTTTTAAGGTTTTTGTTTTGTTTTTAAGAAACTTTGCTGAGTTGGGGAGTTAAGATGTTCTTCTATGCTTGTGAAATGATAGAAGAACCTATTACTGCAAAAAAAATGATGGTGCATAAATGGTAAAACAATATGCTTTTTGTAGACTTTCAGTCCTGAAGGTTTGTGCAGTAGTATTCCAGCTGCCTGGATCTGGAAAGTTGGGAAATATGGAATGGAGTGGTCATGAAAATCTTAAGGCATGCAAAGTATTTGAAGATGAAGCTGACAGTTTCCTAGTCCATTGCAAGGAACTGGTTATGAGAGGGAGCTATGGTATGCCTAAGACATAAATAGCATTGCTGGGCTGTTTAAGGCAATAAACCCACAAATTATAAGCCAATTGCTGTCCATTCAAACTCATGAATATGGTAGAAGCTAAAATGCGAGGTGATGAACTAGCCTAGCCTGTCAGCACAGATCTGCTCATGCGGTTTTGTGTCTCCTCATTTGGCCGAGGCCCGTGATGTTCCTTCGGGTTAACCTGCAGTGTGGTTCGTGCCCTTTCTTGTACCTGAACAACAGGTACTTCTCAGCACTGCTGGAAGCCCTTCTCACACGTCCAGAAGGGAAATATGCTCTCCAGCAGCTGTGCAGGGGAATAAAAGGTTACTTGCTGTTCCTGCTGGCGTCCAAATACAGCTGCCGTGATCAGATCCTCCCTGCAAGGCCGAAGCCCAGGCTGCCCCCTGTGAGGAGTGCAGGTAACTCCCATAGGTTTCTGTGGGATCAGGGGGTGGAGGAAACAGTTGTGCCACCAAGAGACACATTTGTGAATGAGCCAAGATGAGAAGGAACCTTTGTCTTCCAGTTCTGAAAGGAAAATAGGAAGGTTTCTTTTCAGCCTTCCTTTACAGAAGTTCAGCCAGCTCTTCTGGAGTGAGAGAGATCTGCCCCACGGTTACATCTGTCCTGTGTGGGGGCTCTTACTCTGCTGGTGAGTGTCAGGGTCATAGTCAGTCCCTCATTTTAATGGAGGTTTGGACTTGGCGCTAACGTCAGGTTTTTGTTGGTAGAAAATACAGCTTAAAGCCCCTCTTTGAGAGGCCAGTGTTAGTGACAAAATGCAAGTCCTGCCTCAGAGTCCTGAAAGAGCTCGACTGTGGCAAAACAGAGAATTAAGCATTTAATACAGTTTTCAATTCTCGGGTCTCTCACTGGGGTTTTGTTCTTTAACACTGACATCTTGTGGCTGTTGGTGCAAATGACAAGACCATGGGCTCCTTCCATGGCAAAATCCTGTGGGATGTGGGAATATCTCTGTGGGACAGGTGGACTGGAGCTAAAGGAAGTGTAACTTGTGCAGATGCTTGGTCGTGAAGGGACAGCACTGGGAAAGCCAGCCCTGCTCCTAAAGTAGGCTGCAGGCCCAGCCTGGAGCCAGGGCTGTCCACAAGTCTCAGTGTCACCAGCACAAACCAGGAGACCTCTCCAATTTGGTGCCTTTGCTGTGAACAGCCAGGGTCTTCCTACTCTTCACCATGTACCCAAAATGTTGACTTTGGACAGATCGTGAACTCCACATCTCAAAGCATTTTCTACTCTTAGTTTGGGCCACGTGTGCTGCAGGCAAGTTCTGGCCTCATCTAGGGAACTTTGAGACAGGGTAAAGCAGAAAAAAGTTTTTGTCACTCGGAATTTCAAAAATAATCATAATAAGATTTGTTCTAATATGGAAAGGGTGAATCTTTGAAATCTTAAAGAAATTCATTGGCTGCACTACCTGCCAAGCCATAACATTATAACATTGCAGATGTGGACTGAGAGCAAGACGCACAATACCCTCTGAAGTGAGTTATGAGTCCAGTAGCACTGCTAAGAGTTTCAAAGCCACATTCAGAAAATGTAATTACATGCCTTTTACTTTCAACTTTGTCATTTCTCAGTTAGCGTTGGTCTTTAGACATGAATTAACCTCTTTGCTTTTACTCTCTTGACATTGCTGCAAGAGTGGGAATTGACTGGAAGTGAAGGATATTTCCAAAGTCCCACGAATTGGGAAAGTCCCAAATCAAAACATCTCCTCCTTGGCTGTATTTATTCTGCTGACAGCAGTGCAGATGTGTGCCCAGGGGCAGCTTGTAAACAATTCAGAAAAAATCATCTTTGAGCCCCCAGATGTTCCAGCTTCAGCCACCAGAGACGTTCTGCTTGAAAGATGTTATTCCAGCAATATGATTTTAATGCTGAAACTCTCTTTAACTCTTATCACGTAGTTACATTTTAAGGTGAGGGGTACACGTGGACTTTATTCACTGCCACCTGCTGGCAACCAGTTTGACTCCCATTCGTTCCTTCCCTGATATGAATTGCTCGAATTGCATCACAGAATGTAAACAGTGGCAGAGGCCGCTGTGCGAGACCCGGGGCTGGGCCCTTCTGGCTGTGTCTGTGGTCCCCGAGAGAACAAGGCTGGATCCTGCTCCTGGGCAAGGGACAGGTCTGGGGCCACCCGTGGGATTTGCTTTCCAGTTTGCCTCTAAAAATGATCGGACAAAGTGATTCTCTGAGAATGCCATTTTAGGTCCTTCTTACTGAAGTGGCGTTGGTTGTTTTTACCAAAAACACCTCCAGAAAATAAATGGGGTGACTTGAACTGCTAACTTGAGCTGGTTACTGTCCTTGGTTCTTAGCCACACTTCCCTGCTGGGCTATCACCCCCGTGCCAGTCCCATGTAGATGCATGTGAGCAGCGGTGCCCGCGCTCACCTTGGGACACCGCACGCTGGCCAAGCTGAGCTCGTACAGGGCCCTCGTATGAGTCACACAGTCACTGAGAGGTCAAGGTGGGAAGGGAGCTCTGGGCATCTAGTCCAACCCTCTGCTCCAACAGGGACACTAGAGCATGGGGCACATCCTGGTGTTGAGCTTTTCTTTGGGCTGTCCCACACTGTGTCAGTAACTAGGGGAAGCTGAAGCAGCCCTCGGAGTGTCCTGCTTTGCATCAGCACAGGGTTTGTTTTGTTGTGCAGGGAAAAAGCAGAGCAAATCCCTCTGGGGGGATGTGCAGGTGCCCTTGCCTCTGTGTAGGAGCAGGAGCCTTCTCACTTGCTCTCCGTAATCCAGTTACTGTTCCTTACTTAGGTGACGTTCTAAGCGTTTGTCCTGATTTAAAAGGTTGAGATATTTTCACAGAGTAAGGAATGTGTACTGTGATTTAAGATAAACCTGGCCTACACTTTGCTGACATGTGATGCTTCATGTTTGTGCCTTACTGTCAATAACAGGGGGAAATTGTGCACTGAGATGCTGTGCCCTGCAAGGAAGGGTTTATGGATGTGCTGGGTTGCTGACGCAGTGGATGGCAGGGTGGGCCATCCAAGCTCTGCTGCTGCTCTTCTGTTTTTCCAAGAACAAAGTAATGAAAAAATACATCTGAAGAGCTGATACATGTATTTTCTCTAAGGAAAACTTGTTCAGTAAGCCTGGTGAAATTGCCATGTTCTGGTTTTATGAGAAGAACTTTGAATGTTTGATTTCAGAAGTAAATTTGCATTTCTTTCTTGTTCAAATGTTCAAAGGGAGTTTTTTCAGTGCCTGCACCTAAATTAGTGTCTTTAGTTTCTAGGCTGTTGGATCTCCTGAACGCTCCTAATTATTCTGCAACACGGTAACATTTGGAAGTGAAAGTGGAGAAGAGCACATAAAGTTGGACTTCTCCCCGCTGTTTTAAATCACAAGGAACACTTCTGCCCTGCTCTTTTCTGCTGTTTAGGATGCAGCCCCTTTACTCTTGGCTGAGCAAATAGTGGCAGCTTCAGCATCCCGTAGGAACTGGATCTTTTCTGTAAAATGCACGTACATATTTATGTACTGCAGCCTCTGGCCCTGAGTTGCAGAGAGGGGATGAGCCTTTGGTGCGTGGGGCAGATGTGCAGGGCCAGGATGGGCTTGGGGCGCTTTGAGACTGGGAACTGTGGTGGGAGCGCCTGGCTCTGGCAGCCTCCATCCCCGGGAAGCTGCTCCAACCACTGCCTTCGTGCTCATCCAAACTAGTCCCTCCTACAGCTTGGAAACAGGAAGGGGAGAGGGTGGCAGAAAGTGGCTGCTGCCCTTGGGGGGCAGCTGTGGGGGTGACGTTGCAGCCCCTCGGGAGCCGCCCCAGGCCCTGGCTCAGCCCAACAACTCACGGCTCCACCTGGGCCTCATCCCAACAGCAGCCACTGCAGAAAAGGGCCCCCTCCAGCTCACAGAACCAGAGCAACATCTTGCACTATTGCAGCTGCAATATCTTCTTTTGCCTCTAATTGATTCAAAGTGACAAGATTTTATTTTTCCTGCCTTCAGAAATCAATTGCTTGAGGATAACAGTGTATTTAGGAATTTTTTAAAATGCACGTTCTGGTGATTACTTATGCCAGAGCATAAACCCAAGGAGAGGAGTGAGAAGAGTCCGTTTGACAAATTTGCAGCAGCCTTTTATTGGAAAAAAATTTTTTTTTTTTAAGTAGAAGTTCCACATGCCGCGGACAGTTGTCTTCAGTAAATGCCACACACTTGTCTATTGAAAAGCTACGAAAAACATTACCCTAAAGAGTGGTCATTACATTAAGGTATATGAGGAGACATTGTAATGTAGTGTCTTATTAAATGACAAAAGGCACTTCCTATTTTACTGGCCAAAAGATGTTTTCAAAACAAAACCTCTCTGAGGATAAAGCAAAAGTACAAAACCAAGAGAAGTTAAATATGTCCACAGGATATATTCTTCCTTAAAAAGACACTGAATAATAATAAGTCTTAGACTGATGCTTCTGGGACACAATTTAAACTTTGAAATTCAAGAATACAGTGAGGGTGTAGTCCTTGATTTATTTTGCTGATTTAAAAAAAAAAAAACAAAAAAAAATGAACAACCAAGAGAAGCTCTTCAAATTCTACTCATCCTGGCCCCTTCACCAGTGCTATAATATAGACATATTTTTCAGGGCAGGAGCAATGCAACTGAATAATCCAATCCGGCTGCCAGCTGTTGGTTTTAGTTCTTAGCAGTTGACTAGACGATACCACAAGCCCCAAGCAGAATTATTATAAGGTAAAAGTGTTTTGTCTCTCAAATAGACAATCTCTTGCTGTGTTTCTGCATTGCAGAGCACTTGGACGCATATTCAGCCACAGGCTGAGAGCCACATTCAAAAAGTGTTTGGAAAAAGACAGAACAAAATGAGGTCCTGAAGGGGTAGGCAAGAGGGATACAACAGTCCTCAGTCTGGTCAGCCCCAATGCTTGAACAGGAAGACGGTCACTATGTCGGGAGAGGGACACACAGGGTTCATCTGCAGCTGCTTCCAAAGCCTCCACCAAAACCGAACGCTGCTTTTCCCTGCAGGTTTGTAGAATTTGTACAGGCCGTCGTGAATGCCCCCAAGTCAAACTAGTCTTTGTGTCTTTGTCCTGTCATGAATGTAACCTAACGCTCCATTCTCCTCGTGGTATCTTCTATATTCACAGTTTCAGAGTATTTTAAATCTCATCCAACTCCAGTACCGCTCAGAGCTCATCCTGGTTATAAGAAAATCAGAATTAAAAGTTAAGCTGAAAGAACAGGAATTTTAGATTTCCTGTATATTACTTTAATAGCTGGTGAAGCATTTCTTACATTGAATTCTATTTAAGAATAGGCTGTCTATTAATACCTTCTTTGTAATAAAACATGACAATTACAGTCTATACCTCTCTATTTTGCTGCCTGATTACTCAGCTCAGTCTAAGGTGCAGTGCATCTCAGCCGTGTTCTTCCATATTGCAACTCTCTCATGCTCATCTATAAATTTTGTTAAGTCTTGCCAAAACTGGTGTTTTAACTGCACCAAGCTCTGCTAAGTCTTGGGTTTGACAAGGAACCAAAACAAGACCTAAAGGCCTAAGGCCTACGTGGTAAGTGTTGGAAGATACGTTTAATATTTCATAAAGAGCAAAGGCTTACAGTGCTTTAAATGGCTGTTCTTTACAGAATACTAAAGAAAAAGAATTCTTACCTTATTTCTAGATTTCTTTCGTTTACTTTGAATAGCTTCTAACTTTTCATTCAGAATGTTGGCAATGACTTTTGGATCTCTGCTGTCCACAAGTTCCCCAAAAACATTTTTCTTGAAAATAACATTAACATTATTATAACATTATTTTCTGTGCTATCCACTGAATAGAAAACAATATTCTTATTTTCAGATATAATTCAGGAGAAATGCCAGAAGACAGAAGAGGGTTGTGGTAAGTTGCCTTATCACTCATATTTTTTGTCTCCATTTCCACGGTACTAATTCTCTTCATATATAGCAAGAACTGCTATTAGCTTTCAGAACTACACAAATTTTGTTATCATAGTTAAAATTAATTATACCTGAAGTAATTAGTTGCAATTCCATCACACTTATTCAACTAAGCATTTCCTGTAGATAGCCATGTTATTTACCTTATAATTCACGTTCATCAAATGTGTTATTGTGGGTTGCTAATATGTGATCAGAAAAGGCATTACTCTTACCACCATAGGAAGAAAAAAATCGCATTAAATAGCAAGGAATTGTGTGAGAATTTCTGGAATTGGATATTAATATTTATTTAAATAAAAAGTAGATTGGAAAGACTTAATTATTAGAGTGCACTCTGTTTTTGCTTCAGCATTAATACAATCAAAAAGATTACTTAGTTACTTAAGAACATTTAGTAGTATCAATTGTTTTGCAAGAATGACAGTGACCTAGAACTACCTGGATATTGTAAATGGGGAATATGCTGATTTCAACACAGGCTTATTTAGAATTGGAATATTTTGATAAGGTTTGTCTTTTTAGTGTGATAGCACAAATGCCTTGCTTAAATATTACTTATTACAAAACAAAAAATTGAAGTCAAAAACACAGTGAAGTGTTTCACGTGAAAAGAATGTTTTTCTAGAGCCAAAATGAATTTGTAGTTGCTGGAGATGTCTAAAAACATTTTAGCACATGAGATTCCTGCAAAATTTGAATTTGGTTCCTGTTAAGTCCACATTTTTACTGCATGATTAATTTAAAATTATACTTTTTTGGTAAAACAGTATTACTGTACCATTGTCCTACTCTTTAGACTATGCTCCTGAAATCAACTCTAACCATTTAGCTCCTGAGGTTACTATCTATATAACGTACTTAGCAAAAGCTCCTTCTGTGTAAGCTTTCAGTACGAAATGAAACCCACCGAGCAGGAGCAGCAGCTCACTGCTCTGCACAAAGGAGACTCTTTACCTTTGATCCTTGGTAGGGGTAAAACTTCACGGTCGGGTAGGCCCGGATATCAGCGCTCTGGCACGTGTGGCCGTACGCCTGGCAGTCCACTTTCCCAGCTTTTACTTTTCCTTTCATGGTCTAAAAAGAAACAGGATTATTAGGTAGAGACTCCACATTTGCATGGCTGACCATAATCGAGTAAGTTGAATAAACAAGCTTGCAGCCAAAAATGAACAGCAAAGTAGTAGTTTGCAGTAATGCAGAGCAATCCTTCGCTGGCTTCTCAAAGTATTAACATTGCATTAGAAATAATCGGGTGCCCCATGGAGCCCTAGGGTTGGCTCTGGAGCACAGCACACCAGAGTGGTAACCGTGAGCCCATCCTAAGCTGCAGTCCCTCTCAAAAGAGGGCCTAGGTGTGTGCATCTCTGCAAGGGCCTAAATAAACTAGCAAAGACTGACTGGCAGCTGTTGAGTTTCAGTGAGGGAGAGGTTCCCGTATCTCAGCTGCTTTGAAATTGTGACTGGCATTGGCTATTGTGGATTTTGATGTGTCTATTATGGAATTACAGCAGACTAGTAAGAAAAGAAGAAATAAAGTTGTCTAAAAATGAAATGTCCTTGTTCTCATCACTTTTGAGAGTGACATCCTGTAAGTTTTTTGCCAAAGAGTAAGGACAACACTCGCCTACCACAAGGATGAAGTACAAACTAAAGATGAGTTAATGATTAGGTTGCAAAACATCAAAATCATGGTGAAATGCGTAACAAAAATGAGTTAGGCATTTACAAATTGAAATATTAAAGCTCTGTGGTTTAGATAGAGGTATGTGATTTCTGGCTGACTTCTAGGAAATACAGTGCTGGTGTAGGTGATCCTGTGTATCACAAGCATTACGATTCCAAAGCTGCAATCCACTAATACAGTTACAACCTACCCTCGCAAGCATCTCAAATTCAGGAGCAAAATTTTGGCAAGGTCCACACCAAGGAGCATAGAAGTCAATGACCCAGTGATCTTTTCCATTCAAAACTTTTTCTATGAAACTCTGAGGAGTGAGGTCTACAGAAACTTGGGGTAAATACCTATGGAAAGGAGGAAAAGCAGTCACAATGCATTCAAAACTTTAAACATACCAAAATTTTATTGCAGGCCTAGATTTTTTTCTGAAATCAAGGAGAATTAGTAGTACTTGGGGCATTTTGGTTTTACATTTTGTAGTATAAAGGAAATCCTTTCTAAAATGGTGGACTAAATAACGAACAGATCTTCAGAAAATGAGTGGACAGTAAGAAGTCAGCTATTTCTCCACAATTTTATAGTTTGGTTTTTTTTTTTTTAAAAATGGACTCTTTAACAGATCCTACGTTAAATAACAGGTCACACCCGCATGTTTCTAATCGTTAAGGAGACAGCCTTTGGATTAATTCCTCTTAGCAAGGAAATCATGTGAGCAGCTCTGAGCAAAGTTTAATGCAGTAACTCACCCCAGCGCCCAGGCTCTCATTGAATACGAATCTCTGTGCCAACCATTGTAGCTGCTACAAAAAGAACAAAAATGCAACAACCCAGTTAGACAGCAGGCTTGAATTGGTTTTTTAGGGAGAAAATCAAACTACCAAAAACCTCTGCAAAACAGCTGATATGGCAGTATGGTTTGCTATGATGAGGCAAGAAATGATGAATTTAAATGCATCTATTTTACGCTATTTCACCTGGTTGGAGTAACCACTTCATTTTCAAGTCAGAGCAAGTAACACTCTCACTTATTCAAAGGCACAGAATTAAGGAGTAGAAGAGAAGAAAATTCTATATTAAGAGATTACAAAACTCATTAACTTTGATAGCTGAAAGTATTTTGAATTAGGGATCTTTGAGTGAGCTCCAGATATTGTAAGGTCTATTAAACATGAGAATGATACAGAAATGTTTTAGTATGTTTTCTGACTGACACTCATTGCTTACAGCATTCTTTATACTTTCCTCAACTTGACAATGGGAATAAAACAAAACACAAGGGAAAATAGCTACTCTGATTCATTATTTGGACTTTCAGAACATTTTTTAGCTTGAAATTCCCATGGCAGATAATAATTAGGGATTTATATCTACTAATTTACCACATTGTAACAATTTTTACTTTCAACTATAGAAGTATCTAGTCAAAATATGACCTGAAAGCTGCTGTTGGTTTTATTTTAAGAGAAATTTTCAAATTATATCTTGGCATATTTTCAAAGGAAAAGAAATCATGACTCATGCTTGCTTGAGTGGTAAGCATCTATCTCCTAAATCATTTGTTCGCAGTGAAGGAAAAAATTCTACTTTTAATACAAAACTGTATCTAGAAGAATCAAATAAAAGCAAGCCTGATCCCTGACGAACACTACAAAAACTGCTATTTAGCACTACGTTGAGTTCAAGGTTCCTGAGGCAGTTGAACTTAAATCAATTGTAAAATGATGAAACTGGTCCAAAGTAATAAAGTCAATGTCTAAGACATTAGGTCACAAACACAAAGATGCTACTTTTCCAACCTTTTATATAGAGTAAAACATGTAAATTTATTTTGTTCTACATCATAACATCTTCCAAACTTAAAACTACTTACTAATATTGTTGAGCTGTGTTTGACTTTTGAGGAAAGAGTCTTATTTCAGGATATCCTCGAATACTTTCTTGTTGACAGAAAGAATAGTATCTTTGACAATCCACACTCCCTACATTGATCAATCCAATTAACATCTAAAAAATAAAGACAAAAAAATGCAATCAAATATGCTAATCAATGATACCACAATTTCAGTAATATTCCAGAACTGAAGTTTTAATTAAGCTTCAAGAGAAGCTTGAGGGAATTTTCTCACTTCTAAGAAGTGAGAAAACTCTTTTGTATCAATAGAAAAATTGGATTATCATAGGAATGTACTGATCCTTAAAGAAGAACCGACTCAAACTACTACTCTGCATTGGTAACAATACAGAACTGTCATGTAGGAATTCCTTATTTTGTAAACATTAATCACCAATATTTCACCAGGAGTTCTCAGACACTAGGTGTACAGTCTCAATGATTTGAATTAACAGGATACAAAAGCAGGAAAACAAACAAACAAACCACCACATTTGAGTGCTATTTACCCTGGCCATTTTTTTCCATTCTGGCATCAGAGCCTGGCAAGGCCCGCACCATGGAGCATAGAAATCCACCATCCAGGTTTCCTCTCTTTTTCTTCTCTTAACTAATTCAACAAATGTCTCTGGTGTTAGGGAGACCACTGATGGATTCCTCAGATCCTAAAGGAAAGACAGTTATAGATGCATACTTATATCAAAGAAATTGCATGAAGATTTCATCATTCCTTATATAGTTACTATAATTAAAAAAAAACTTAGAATATTTTGCATCTAAAGAACGTGTCTGTGGATGTGAGTGATGTGACTGCAACGCAAGCTGTAATTCACGTACCTCTATAAACTCCAAGATCTGCTCAGCAGAATGATGTCCTTCGTATTCGTGAACATCAGACTGGTTGAACACAACTGTTGTTGGATAAGCTCGAATATTATGCTAACAAGAGAGACAGAAATGGAAATATTAGGGAATTAAGGAAATATTAGGTGCCCTGTACTTTCTTTTAGCTGTTGTTAGCAGTGGGGGCTCAGTACTGCTAATGTGCTCGGATTGTAATGCACAGTTGCTCACAGCTACACGGAGAGAGGTGCTTGAACACAGTCCAAACCACTACAGTAAAAATATCAATTGTATTCAGAGACCACAGACATAAAAAACACCCAGCACTACCACTATCATGCTCCACTGTTACAGAAATTGCATTTCTTAAGCCTTACAAAATAAAAATGAAAGTCTATGTAAACAAAAAAAAAACTTGATGGCCAACATGTTCAAAAGGTATTAATATAAAAGCATTTATTTATTTATTTATCTGTAGGTTAGAAAAAAATGTTCTGAGTCTGCTTGTTTTCTTCTGCTTTAATATATTATCTTAAAAAAGAAATCCAATTCTGACCATTTCCAGTGTTCCAAAAGCATTAGAAGATTGACATTTAACTTATGTTTTGCATTTTTGTATTACCTGTGGAAATGGCATAGTTAATGCCTTTAAAAAAAGCTCTTGTTTCTCTCATTGACACTAAAACAAACAAAACTCAAGAAATCTAAGGAAGCAAAAATCTTTGAAACAATTTTTTAAACTCTGTCAAGCTTACCATGTTGCAAAGCCCTTCATGCACAGTACAGTCTAATGTTCCAAATTTAAGCTGACCATAAAGATGTTTTGATGCTTTTCTCAGTTCTGGCAACAGAGCTCGACAAGGAGGACACCACTAGAAAATGAAATACAAGTAAGTGCATTTGCTTTCTCTGCAGTTGGCTCTTGGAGAATGTCAGTTGTTAGTGATGAATAATATGTTGCCTTAATGATTACATTCCTCTAAAGACAAAAGTCATACAACAATGTAGGAACTACCCCATCAAGAACTGAAAAATCACAGTTTTGTCTCATGATACAGAAGGAGACTTTCAAGATGTTGCTAGTATTTTGCCACAATGTTGCATAACAATTTTCAGATACAGAGAAATGCGAATATTAAATACTTACTGGTGCAAAGAAATCCACAAGCCAGGGTTCCTTCTCTTTGTCAGGAAAATTCTGAGGCCCCAAAGTGATAACATGAGAGTTTACACTCTCTTTGGCAAATGCAACAATGTCATAGAGGATCTTCTTTCCTTTAAAAGGACAACGAAGAAAGGAAACTTCATTTTTCCCTCTGAGAAGTCTTATTCAAAATGCACTGACAGCAGTGGGAGTCCTGGCTGTTAAGCAAGGCCTGCTGACATAGAGCAGGTATCGTCTCACTGTCGTTCAGGAAGACTACCTGCAAGTGCCTGAGGCTATATCCATAGTCTAGATCTATATATACGCTATACTAATGTATAGTATAGATACTCTCTCTAGGCATTACTTGCTATTTAGCTAAATATTGACCTGGACATTCAACTGGCATTAGCCAAAGAAATGTTTCATTCAGGACAAAATGTAATCCAAGCATCCTTTTCTCCCTCCTTCTTCGTATACTGAGATTTTTGCTTTAGTGTCTTGCAAGCTGCGTTTCTAATACTTCACAGGCTGAAAAATCAGAGCCTTGTCAAGAGAAAGTGTCTTGTGCCCCATCCTTACCATGATGAATTTCGTAATCGTCAGTTCCTTTTCCTTTGAAGACCGCCAGGCAGGGCTGGTAGACATACAGTTTATTGCAGATGGTTGGTGAGGAAACACAGTCAAACTTGCCAACCTGTTCAACAAGAGAGCACATTAGGATTCATTTACAGCCAAGAGGTAAAAAAGTGGAGAAGTAGCAGCCTTTTATAAGTAACAAAGGCCTTAGGACAAAATCTTATAATCATGTCTGAGGAAAACTCAACTGACTACTTTACTCAAAACTTACTGACAGCTTTAAATTAAAAATGTTACATGAGACTACCAGAGCAGACACCCTTACAAAATCAGGTGGCAAGAACGGCTAATAATAAGGAACAACCTAGAGACTTGTTTTCTGAACGCACCTGGATATGTTCATCTTTAAGTAGAAAGTTTAGTTTTTTAAATTCCTGTACACTTGATTTGTCATCATTTCCAAATTGGAAGAAAATCAACCACCGATGATGAGCCAAACGGTCCTTACAATGGGGAGGGAAAAAAAAAAAAGAAAAAGAAAAAAGTTACTTCTAATCTCTAACAATTTATACATTCCTACTAATTTTGGAAAGGAAAATGACCAATTATTTACCTGATATTTAAGCAAATCTCTCCTAATAAACAAAAAATCTTTCACTATATAGTCACTCATCTAAATTTTTGTTGAAAAATATAAAAATATATTAAATATAGAAATATATCATTTAGAGGCAAATAAACACATTTTTAAAAACTTACCTCTAATGATGCTGCAGAGATGAGTTCAAAATCTGGCAGATGTTTCATTACTTCTTGATATATTTCTCTGGCATCCAAGGAGTTAAGAAACTAGGAAGGAAAGTCAAGCTCGATTTATTGTAAGTAATAAAAACATCAACCTGATTGCTGATGACACACATTTAAAGTGTCAGAGGAATTATTCTGATTAGTTCCTTTCCATCAACTGAAGAGTACAGTTAATGATATAGTATTTGATATACAGATTTTCACAAACATTATTCTCCGAATACTTTTGAGCTTGTTTTCCCATAATATTAAATTTAAAATAATACACTTTGAGACTTATTTCTAGGACTCAAGCCTGACAAAATCAAGCCTCAAATCAAGTTCAACAAACTCAGTTTTACAGGCCTTATCTATATGCATTACACAGATTCCTAAATTTCCCTAATATGTAAAAATCAGGAATGAATAGGGATTAGTAGCTGAAAGTTGGTGGGTTAAAAGATCGAAAGCATGTATTTTGCAAGTTTTATATTTTTCTTTGGAGGATATGGATGACAGCAGTGACAAGGAAGGAACAAGTCATTTTTCAAACTGTGAATTTTAAGTTGAAACTATCATACAAACGTAGGAGGAGGTTGCAATAACAGAATAAAGGGCAATAATAGAGTCCATATCAACAGACAGTGCTTTATCACCCAGATGTCAGGGTATTTCTCAAAGTTGTGATACTTGGGACATGTTCTTTCTAGAATGAGCTTTGCAGGTGCATGGCAAACTCCCAGGCCTGCCCAGAATAGCAGGGTAGCTTTAGGACTAGATTTTCTTGGGCTTGGCACAAAGCTCATCCCGCCTTCGGCACCCCCAGAGCCCATAGGCTGCTGCTGCCTGTGCTCTGTTCACCCAGCAGCTCCTCAACAGGCTGGGGGGCAGCACTGGGGACCCCTGCCTTAGAAAATGAGAGGGAGGTAAATGCAAACCCATGTATAGAAGCTAAGGACAAAACAACAACAAAACTCTAACATCTATAAAAAGCTAAATAGATATCTATCAGTGTCATTGCTATCACCCCATTTTATATAAATACAGAACTGTTTAGAAGCAACTCGTACCAAGACACCTCCTTTCTCTTTGTTATTTAAGGTGGCTCCAGGTGGAAAGTATGCTGTAGTGCTAGATGAGATATCTAAGTTATCACAAAGCTCACCCTGGGTGCCACAGTCCATCCAGCCTACATTAACAAGACCTTCCTGTAATAAAACAGCAAAAAGCCAAAAACTAGTATTTTCAAATTCAGGTTCAGAAGTACTTCTGAAAATTCAATATAAGCAATTACATGCTACAGTTAGAAAATGGAAGGAGATTTCACATCATAACTCAACAATCAGTATTAATTTATTTATACTAAAAAAAATCATTAAATATTTAGTGTAATTTCAGTAGGTATCAATTAAAAATATTTGGCATTTCCAAAAGCTGATGTGTGAAGTCTTGGTTCCATCAAGGTCAATGAGAGATTTCCATTACAATTCATGCTTTCACTTCTGTTACTTCACTTTCAATAAAACACGTAATACTTTGAAGTGAAACTGCTTACCAACATGCCAGCAAGCTTAAGGCGTGTTTGGTAGCCCAAACAATCTGCAAAACAAAAATATTTTATTCCAAACATAAAACTTCAAATTACTAATTCCCTTAGCCTACTCTTTTTTAGAATTGCCCCCTTCCTCCCTACAGAAGTAACCATTGCAAAGGATGTGCTTCCTGGCTGTCTATCCAACATTTCAGTTACTCAAAGTAGTAAGGTCTGGTAATCAGCACTTGATTGATTTCTAAAGTAAAAATTGCTGGAGAATTATTCCACTCCATCAACACAGAAGTGCCGATTAAAAATATTTTCTTTGCTAAGACTGACCTCTAAAATGTCTTCTTACATGAATCAATTAAAACAATACTAAAAAATTCCTCTACATACTGTATACTGAATGAGATTTCAATGGAAATATAGACTTCCCATGTTTCAAATAATAATTAGGCACTATAGTAAACACATCATACATTCTTAATACCCATCCAGACAGAGGCTGAACAGTTACTTTGATGCAAATATTTTCAGAAAGATTTCAGAAAGAGGTATAAGAGTCACTTAAACTTAGGATTAATGGTCTTAAGGAATCTTAAAGGGTTACAACTGGAAATCAAATAATGAACAAATGTAAATCCGGGACTGGAACTGTGGCCATTCACAGAACAAAGGTCTCTACCTAAGACAGAGAAATCTCTATTTGTCAAAGGTGTAGCAAATTTCCTCAGCTCTACCAGCTGAGGTATGCTATGAGGTAGATAAAGGAACTTTACCACATTTAGTATGCAAAACTGTCACAATTTTAACATTTGATCACAGATGTTGTACGTATATACACAGATATACTACACATATCTTTGTACCGTAATACTAAAAATCATAAAATAGTATGTGGAAAGTCATAAAATCATTGTTTTCGATTGCTGTTATTAGATTGTCTATGTGGAAAATTTACATCCAGCTTATCTAATAGCTATTTAACAGTTTAGGTAACATTATTAAATGTCCAAGTACTACGTAAATTCATTTCTTCTAGAAACTTCACGGGGCCAAAAGCTGTCTGCTCTGACGTATATTGGCCTATTAGGAGCAAAAAAACAACCAAACAAAAATCCAAGTTCAACAACTAAATGAACTCTGGGCTCATTTTTACAAACTAAGTGAGCACCAGGTTCAGACTGGCCATCAGACATAAAACCAAAAAGGGAATTTTTACTAGTAGTTTTGAGAGATATCCAGCCAATTTTGCTGTTTTGTGGGGGAAATGCATTACTCCTGTTACCTAGGTCTCATGGCAAGACATGTTGCCTGTACAATATT
>JAVCKT010019688.1:0-16878 GCA_032273925.1 Rhynchotus rufescens | reverse complement strand
TTTACAGTATCTTTAATTCCAAGAAACTCAAAAAGGCAGCCTTGTTTGCTTTTTACTGTTTTTTCTTCCCATCATTGACTTCATGAATATTTGTTTTATAATGTTATCCAAATTAAGATCCTAAAAAAGTTTTATTTGCGGCTGATTTTACAAAAACCATGTCCGGGCAGTGCATGTAGCAGGCTTGCCCTTTTGGGTAAAAGTATTTTAACGCACATAGTCAATATGAGCAGTACAGGGAAGGGAAAAAAAAAAGGCAAGGACTGTAAAACGCTAGTTTATATAGGAGATCCCTCATATGTTAATATAGCAATGTATTAAAAAGCAGTGAATACAGACACATTTATTGTTTATTATTATATGACTGTAGATCCAGAGTAATTTCAGTGAAGTGGGATTAACACAGGTGTAACCGAGAGCAGAATTTTGATACTTATTGCCTTGCGTACGTGCTAAATTCCCCATCCGGTAAATCAGATTACCGGCTCCGTTATATAATGTTCCAGGTAACTTGTAGCTCATAGGATTTAGAATAATGGCACTTACATGTGACATATACTTTATGTAAGTATATTGTTTATTCTGGCGCTGCAACTAAGAACCACTCCCTTGCTGCTGTTTCTATTTACTTTCTATTTATCATTATCTGCCATTTTGTTAAACAACTACCCTTCCCAGACATCAATCATCCCTAAAAATACTCTGGCTCAGAGAAAATTTCACCCTGGCACTGAAATGATGAGATAACCATTTTCATCTCTTGTTGAAGCATTGAGATTTATTGGGCTTTGATGGGCTACAGCCCAGACATCATTCTCTGCTAAACAGACTCCCACTTGCATTTATTCTTATTGCATTTAGCAATTCAAAATGGAGCTCCCGAAGTCCCCGGAGAGCCCCTGCCCGGCTGAGGTGGGGCCCAGCACGTCAGTGTTATTACTTTCTATTAGATAAGGAAAGGACACACAGAAGCATGTGGTGATTCAGATGATTTTTTATTTCCGTTTAGCAGTGATGACAGAATGTCATAGTGAAATGACTTCAAAAGTCATTTTTCCCTCTGCCCTGGTTCTGCAGCCTTGTCCCTCGAGGGCACTTCTATTGTACAGTTATATTAATTCTGCTAACTTTCAGACTTCATTGCTGACAATAGGCCTTTTGGCTTTCCCAGACTATTACATTAAATTTCCCATCAAACCGTGTCAGCCTCTGAGGTCAGAGATTCCAGGAGAAGCTTTAGATATTTTGCCTTTTGACTTCACGGGCAGGTATTTCTAAATTGCTTTTAGGTTTGTTTGCCCGGCGTCAGAAATCACGTTGAACCTCTGTGAAACCTCGAGCAAGGGATGCTCGCCGGGCGAAGGACGAATGGTCGGAGGGCTGGCGGGCACAGGGGACACCTCAACACGAGCATCTGGGGACAGGGGTTCGGTTCTGAGCCACGATGGGCACCCAGGATCAACCGCCCTCCCTCCAGGTAGCAGGGGTCACGTGCACCCCTTGAAAGCTCATCCTTTAAAGGTCCATCTTCCAAGCAAAACCTCCCTGGAGGGCTCCTCGGAGCTGAAGTCCAACAGATTGAAACAAAACCCAAATTACTTACGTGAAACACAGTCGCTCTAAGAATCACTGAAACCCTGAATCATACCATGTGACCATTTTTTTTTTATTATTATTATTATTATTATTAAAAATACGTAGTGATTTTCAACCGTCTCCAAATATAACAGTAAGTTGCTTTTAAGTTGATGCCTTCATTTCTGCTTGGAAAGATGTTGTATTAAGGAGAGAAAAAAAAAAAAAGTATTTAATACAGGCCTAGTCGAATAAGATTTGTAATTCATCATAGATTTACGTGCAGCCTTTACTTGGAGAAAATACTATTTTAAGTACATATTACCGCATACAGAATACAATTTGGTAAAAATATGAAATAAAAATGATTAGAGAAGAAACAGGCTTTATACGATAGGATCATATCAAGAAAGTAAGACTTAAATAAAAAACTTGTAAATTTCAATAAAATTCAATAGGCACAGCCTTTTTAGCTACTCTTTTTAATTGGTAATGATGTTGGGATTTTTTTCCCCTTCTTTATTTCCATTCCCCTAAAACTCTGTTATTGAAAAGCGGTACAGAAAAGCAAACAACCTTAGAGGAAAAGACTGCAGCCCTAAAATCTACTCTCCTCATTTTTCCCGTTATTTTTAAAAGAGCTGAAATTACCATCGTCTTAATTCTTACCCGAGATCTGCAAGCGCCCGCGGGGAGCTGCGGCGGCCGGCGGAGCCGGGCAGAGCGGAGCCGGGCAAGGCAGCGCCGCCGCCTTCGTACCTGCTCGCAGCCGTAAGGCTGGGGAATCATTTGTGACACTCTGGGGACAATTTTGTCACCCTGACAGTAATGCTGTTATGCACCAACTTGACACACAGGAAGAATCCATAAAGACAGATAAGTAACTGTGCAAGTGGCTGGGGAGCAGCCTGAGTGCTACCACTCACCTGCGGTGACAAATGGGTAGTCAGGAAGGATTGAAAATCCTGCCCAACACGGAGATGTGTCAGTCCAAAGCTCGGATCCTGCCTGGTTACGCGGAGGCTCTAGTAAAAATCCACACCAGACACATGCACGGAAGAGCCCCCAGGCATAAGCAGGGGAAGGTTAACATCAAGGGAGCCTCGTTCTTCTTTGTAGCATATATATTTTTTTCTTTTTTACAAGAATACTTGATGCCTTTTGCAATTTGAGCCAAATTCTTCTATTAATTGCATTTACTTCAGCTAATTCCAGCAATTTTAATTGAAATCAGTACAGGTTAACATGGATGTAATGAAAATAAAAATTTAGCTAATGTGGTTTTAGTGGGAGCCAATGGGGCTGTTTCCAGGTGTCATTTTTTTTAGTAATTATTTTAACTGTCGAGATACCTAGTAGTCTCTAAATATATGCCAGATGTAAGACAAATAAGGAAGGTCTGAAGCTGCTAAGTAGGTGACTATGATATTAAAAGAAGAAACTCTAAACAGAAAGGAAGCTGTTAATAATAAACAAAGCAAAACTCAGAGGCAGAAACTCCTGGCTTCCTAGTTCTAAAGCGCCATGCAGGCTTGCAAAGTCTTGCTTACAAGCAGCGCTTGCAAGACAAAAAGAGCTATTTTTAAACAAAGTTACGAAATCCAGGGATAACTGTTATAAATGTGCAGTTTGATTCACCACTCTGACTCCAAATGTAGCCTACTGTAACATCTCTTTTTTTTCAGTGGAGTTATTCTAAACTGGAGTAATGTTGTAATAGTGCATAGAGATTTTTAAGAAGCGTTTAAAAGTGTATCAGAACAATTAAAATGCTATTATCCATTCTTTGAAAACAAAATACAGAGATTAACAATGGAAATTACTTTTATTTTCTCATAAACTTGTTTTATTTCTGGGAAAAAAATTCTCCCTCTTATGCAACGCACTAAAAATTTTCATGTAAAAGACGGAGCGGAGTAGTTCGGTACTTGGGAGAACAATGCTATCAAGAACAATTGCAATCTCCCAATTCAGTGCTTGGGAAAACAAATCTATTTTTACATTTCCCTATTGTTAAATACCTTAGATTTACTTTAATCCTTCAAATAAGTGAAGGGAAAGCTAGCTATGTGAGTACTACATTTCCTTTCTTGAAATACTGACCTGGGAAAAAAAGCAAAATGTTATGTCTGATGAAACTAAAAATTAATAAATATTCATCATGAGAGACCTTCCTTTGCTTTTAGATTCTTTTTCTTACTTTCCTCTGTTTCTGCTTCTGAGGAGATAGCTTACAGATAAACCTTTTGACTAAAATTCTGTCAAAGAAATGTATTAGGATAATTGTGGGAGGAAAGATAATCTGAGAAAGACTTGGATGAATTTTCTTCTACATTCAGTCAGTTGGCTTTCCTCTTCCCTCTTTTTTTTAAACTGCTGTGGGAAATATTTGATATTTTATGGAACAGAATGTTTAACTAGAGAGTGAAAGGTAGTTTCCACCCAGCTCATGTTCGATATGAGGAATCTGCATTTGTTTCCTGTGAGCAAGTATGGGTTTTCCATTTACAGCTACTTCGACCCTGAACATAGCAGCACAATGTCAGCAGCTTCACAGGAGATCACATGTTTTTCCAAGATCTTGTGATGGAAAATCAGGAAGGCAATATCTCATGTCTCTGGGAAGGCTGTTTTTCCTCAGAAATGCTGTTATTCAGCCTCATAGCAATTACCCATTCCTAATTTGAGGGACACCCTTTTGGGAGGTAAAGCATTGAGTTGTAATGAATCATTTGTTTCTTTTATGGGGATTACCTACCCTACTAAGCAGGGAATACGTTGCATAATTTTTAATAAAAAGAAGACAGTGACAAAGGAATGTGGAATATATGTATCTTTGCTGTTTGGTTTGGGGTTCCTTTTTTTAGAACCCCTATCTCAGACACTGCCAGCACCTCCAGCAGAGCATGCTAAGAGACCACTCAGATTTGGAAGAGGAAGGTGGGACATTCACTGGTTTATAATGTTGCACATTTTCATAAATTCTTAGAGGCTACAATGGGCCACCAGCCAGAAGGCCAGGCAGTCTGAGTGACAGCACCAGAGAAGACAGAGTCTGTCATCCTGTTGATGTTATCCTGAGCAGATCATCCATAATCTCCTAGATAGCACCGGATCCATTAAAACTAGTCTTTCATGCCTTTTTTTTTTTCCAGTGATGTTTGCCTAGGCATATATTTACTTAAACTGGTCTGGGAGAAGAGGCGTCAGATGAATGTGATGTATTCAGCACTGAAGGGACAAGGAGTATTTAGGTTGATTATTAAGCAACAACACTACGTGCTGTGGGCTAGAAGGACACAATGCCAGCTCGGGAAATTTCGCAACCGTTGTTTTTTTCATGACTTTGTAATTGAGGCTTGCGGGGTTAATAAACAACAATCGCCACCACCAAAAGTCACAATAATGACAGGACAGAAGGAAAGGACAAGAAGAACATTTTGGACTGGTTTAGTTGTTATTCTCAAAATATTCCAGCAAGAAAGTGAGAGGTCTTTTGTGTCTTTTTCAGTCTAATGGCATGTCCATATATAAATCCCAGAGGAGACACATTCTGGAGGCCAAGATGAAAGTAGAGGCTAAAGCAGGCAGAGGAGAAGGTGGTTTTGGCTAAACCCTTGCAGTTGTGTTTTCCATATCCAAAACCAAAACTGAAGTTGGTCCCGCGGCCTTAGCGCTGGTGGTGGTGTGCATCCCAGTGACCAACCTGGAGCAGGGCATAGGCAGAGAGGGCCTGTGAGCAGGGAAAGCACGGCATTACCATAGGACCTATTGGGAGCTACAGGAAAGAGGACATGGCAGAAAAGAAGCTCATGAGGAGCACCACCCAGGCTCATTAGAGCCCATGTAGGTTAAAGACAGTAGAAGATCATTAGCTGAAACTCCGGTCCACAGCTGTGGACCCTATCTCTTAGCTAAGCATGTGCAGTGCTATCCCAAGAGACTGAGCTCTGTGGCAGATGAATATCTCAATTACCTCCGCGCAGAGCCCGGGAATAAACCATTTGCCTTATCTCGAGACTGAAGGAAAAACAGGAGAAAGTGTGCCATGCACAGTGCTGGCTGGAGCAGCTGCAGCAATACATGCCGAGACAAACCCACGCAGCCAGGCTCCCACATGCACAACCATTAGCCCAGGCTGCGGTTACTTAATATCCCAAATGGGCGGCTAATTATTGCATCAACTAATTCAGTGTACTTAGGCACTGCCTATGCGGCCTGGTAAAAATAGGTCTCATGCATTCAAAAGGAGGTCAAATGTAAAGCAATGCAAAAGAAATGGTCTGTGGACGTGTGAGTGACACGTGTCACACTCTCTCCACAGCCCCAATTTCCTCTCACTTGCCCAGGCATTGCCAGTGCCAAAAATCACTATGAGAAGAAAGGGCACAACTTAGCCAAAACTGGACTCCCAAAGCACTCAAGGCAGAAAAAAAAAATTGGATATTAATGTCCAAGGATCTTTATTTAAACATTGGAAATGTGCAGAATTTAAGTGGCATCCTAAGCGTTTTTCTAAACACTGGAACACTAGTCAGACTTTTTTTTTTTTTTTTTTAATGTAGGTGAAACATTTCTTACTGCTACACAGAAAGCACAAGCAATATCCAGACAGTAAAAATACTTCTTTTCCTGTGTTTGAACGCTACAGTCACAGGCACAGGACAGATCCATACACTGAAGATGGTCGTGCTAAAGTTAATTGTTGAAATTAGGACAAGTTCTTGGGGCTATTGGAAAGTCAAGTATTTTTTGCCTGTAGGAATAACCCCGTCTTGTTGATTGAGTTACTCTTAGCTGCCACTTAAAGAAATGGGCAGCAAGGTAGAACTTTGGAGGGACTCCTCAAAATGAAAGACAGGAGGGAAACAGACGCAGATGGATTATTAATAGGGAAAAATAATCCAGAATATTATTCACTGCTACTGAATCACAGAGGGAGACTGAGGATGGCAACATTATTTTGTTTTTAAAGGTGAGTTGGCGTTCTGGGCACCAGCATACAAAAACAAAACAATATGCACAAAAACATCAAATATTAGAATCGCATTACTATAATGCAACTTTAATGTGCTGCCTATATTGTGCCTCTTTAATATTTTAATGGAGCGTACAAGTTCCTGCAAATTAGCTGTAAGACACTAACAAAATGCTTCTGTGGTTGCAAATTGAAATGTTTAAAATTTTTGCGTTGCAGGAAATGTGACTTTTTATTCTACTCAAGACCAAAAAATATCCACTTCTAAAATATCTCTTTGCCACAAACCCTTAGGGATTTCAGTTCAACAGAGAAGCTAGAGAGAAGATTCACCACTGTAAGATTTTGTAATTATTTGGAGTTTGAAGCTGTCCAAAATAGCAGGTCATCTGAGAGTTGGGCTATTTCGGTCCTGGATTTAGACGCACTTCCCCTGACTTACTTGTCTTTTATCAGTCTGTGGATTATTGTTTTTCACTTTCCGGGTAATAGATTGTTAATCTTAAACAAGTACCCAGCTGACACCATAAGTGTACATCAGGAGCTACAGTTCTGACAGTTGTAAAATGTTGTGATGTAGCAGAAGAGATGCAAACCCAAAATGTTAGTAGGTGAACATCAGTGCAACGTAATGTCATGTACCGATGCATGCTTTAATTTTAAATTGTCATTTGCTGCTTTTTTTTATAACTATCAGATGAGCACAAGCATGAACGCTTTTGTTTTTTAAGGCCACAGCCTTTTATCAAAGCATCTTTCCAATGTAGTTTCTATTTCTGGTGAACGCTCGCTTCCCTCTCCAGCTCTTCTGATCAGCAGCCAGATAAACGCCACTTTCCCGGAGCTGGGATCACTCCAGATGGGGGATGTGATGCCCGGCAATGCCACCCGCTCAGCTCCTGCAGCAGCACTGCTCACACCAGTGGTAGTCGAGAGCTCTCACTGGTGGCCATCAGCAGTGGGAATCTTGTTATGGGGCAAAACAAGCTAAGAGAAAGACAGAGCACAGATTGGGAAGAGGCTGTATTGAAAGAGTGAAATTGTCTTTGGCAACATGCTGTTCTTGACCTGACAACTAGCACATGCACATGAGTGTGAAACCCTGTATTGCCAACGTATATCAGAGATGGGGCCAGTCTGGGATCTGTTTTCCTGAGTGAAAACGACTGGTGCAAGGGGGAAGGAGAAGGAAGGGGAAGCAAACAGCATGACTGCCCTTGTCCCCACACAGAGACTGCTTTGATGAAGGGACAGAGCTCCCCCCCGCCTCTCTTTCCAAATAAAACTATGCATAACTGTTGGAACGGTTTTCTGGGGATGGCTCACCTCTTGTGGTCCACAGAAGGCAACGTTACTACCATTATCCTGATTTTCCACTCTCTTTTTGTGGTTTTTGTTGGTTTTTTTTAACCACTTGGTGCTAGCTAACCAGCCATGGGAGTCTTGCATGAGTCGATTCGCTTAACGCTCTTAATGGAATCTCTGTGACTTCCTGGTCCCTGAGCAAGGCAAAGATATAAACATGTACATCATGGAGGAGGAAGAAAAGAGTGGGAAAAGAGCTTCTTTAAGGCAGGATAGCCATAAGGATTCACTTCCCCGTGCCCTTTAAGCCCTATGCTCGGGGAGCTGCAAGCCTTGTGGGAGCATGGCCTGGCTTCGCCAGGACGGACACTCATTTGGCAATGCGAAACCCCGAGGAGGTTATCCGGTCAAGGTGGCTACATCTGGAGCAGTCTAAACAAATTCTGTATTTCTGGGAATTATCACTCCGTTGGTCAGAATATGAGTCGTGTGGCTACTGGCATACTAGTCTGACAAACAGAAGGGGAAAAAAAAGTGTCAGTACTATTTTAATAATGGATTCCAATGGGAGTCAAAAGCATGTTGATGATTTCTTTCATGTGTTAATGCCATTAGCTACCTCAGGCATTAAGCGTGGGGAGTACCAGTAACTGACAGTGCACTGAGTGGGGAATGAATCATTTTTTTTTCTTAAATAACTTTGTTGTTCTCATGAAATTTGGCCCTGGCAACATTGTCAGGTTTCAATTAGTGATTGTAACTCTGGTTCAAAAAAAGAAAAAAGAAAAAAGAAAAAAAAAAACTTGATCCATGATGTGTACTAGAAATTTGACAAAGGGTGCCTTCCAGTCCCTTTAAAGTGGTCTGCATCATGAAGGCTTTAAGAAAAAACAGGCCCATTGCAGAAGGACTGCTGTTGTGCCTTGTTTTTTCGTGGAGGATATAAGTAGAGAAAGTTTCCTTGCATACGTCCTTGTTAAGTCCATCCTACTGGCATGCATCTCTTAGGTGAAAATCCGCAGGTTTTGTACAAATTAAGTTTTTTTGTCACATCCTTGAAGGCAAGACTGCAGAATAGTCAGACACTTAGTGTCTAACACTCCTGATGGAGATGCAGATGTCTGAAAGCAAGAGCAACAAGTCCATGAACAGCTTTGCAGTCAGAGCAAGATCTTCATTCATGCTGCATAATATTTTTTTAACAGAAATTTAGAGCAGTGTCTAAAGCAGAGTCAGCTGCTCTGGACAATGAAGAGGGAAGCTCCAAAGGTTACACTCTCTATTCTGAAAGCAGAATCTTCAAAATCCTAACTATGGCTTATTCTTACACATGCATAAATATCTATGGATCTGAGAGTCCACGTTCAGAGCAAGTAAAATGTTGCTATGAGAGTACCATTGTGGATGAATGTCTCTCTCCCTTCACCACCATGAACCAGTCCAGAAAGCCAAGCTGGCTGGAAATTCACTATATTCTTTTATAGGGTAAGTCTTTACCTAGTTCAGGTCTGAGAACTAGCTCCCTGCGCAGAGGAGCTGGGGAAGGGTAAAAAGGCAGCAATGCTGACTAAGCTTGGCTTTTGCTTCCAGGGAACTGATCCTTCCTCTTAGCCAGAAGTGCTGTAGCCATCATGGCCTGAAGGTCTGCATTGCCTAAGTTATTTTGCTGAAGAGATCTAGAAATAACAGTCATTTCCATGGAGAGAAGAAAGCATTTCAAGAATAGTATGAAATCTCCTTGATTAAATTCTAATGTGCAGAAACCTGTTCCTGGGTAAACAAAGGAGCAATGCTATTAGTTAGACATGCAGGTCTGACCATCTCCAATCTTTATAAGGGGTCCGGAAACTTATACCAGAGCTTTAAGGACTGCAGGGCACCATGCACCTAAAAATGAGTGAAACAGAGCTTTAAGTCAAACCTTAAACCATGCAGCGTGAGTGCTGCATGAGTGAGGAAGACAACAAGACCACAGATGTACTCAAGCACAACAGCCACTGCACTTAAGTCAGTCAAGCCTAGAGGAATCTTTCCAGGAAATTGAAAGATATTTCATTATTACTCCTGATCTTTTTGAGTCTGCCAGTGGGTGTGCCAATTAATTTCAATGCTCACTGAGTTTTATCAAGTTATCACCTAAGCGGCTAGGCTGGGACCACCAAGTATTTAGTATTTCTTTCAGTGAAGGTGTAGACACACAAGATATCAATGAACCTAAAAAAAAAAAAAAAAAGACCCTGAAACTTGTGTGTGCGTTTGTGTGTAAAACCAATGTGAACATACATATCAGGATCTTCTATTTTCTTTCCTTTTGTTTCTGAACTGCAATAAATCTCCTGAGAATAAAGTTACCAATCTTGGAATTGTAATTAGACGTTGTGGTGAATTTTTGATGACTGGCTTTGCAAATACTAGGCATCCCTGCAGTTCAGAGCACTTTGTGCAACTGAGCCACAAATACACCTCTCCTATGTTCTAAGTTGTCATCTTGCCAATGAGCTGTTGATTGATGGAGGAAGGACAGCTAGTCAGAAGCAACAAAAACTTAAAATATATAAGAAGTGGAAGGGGCAAAATGGACTACTGGGCCTGTTTGACCCGATATGACATTGACTTGCACCTTAAAATTACTGGATCTTGTTCCCACTCCTCCTCACTTCTCAACCATGTCTAGACCAAACACTGCATAAGAGATACTTTTACCACAGCATCTGGTTGCTTGGGAACTTCTCTGGCCATCTTGTTAGCTTGAACTTTTAATGTCTGAAATGTGGTCGCTGGATCATCTCCTACTGCTCTGAGCTGCTTTGCTTGTCTACATTGTGCTTTCTCTTGACTCATAAAAATCCTGTCTCATAAAGCAAGCTGGTGATGGTTGGAGTATGGTGTCTACCCATTGCATACATATGTTTAAATCAATTTCCATCTATATTCACATCCAACTAGTGCATAGCATTTGCTTTGTAGTTCTGGCATAATAGCCACAAACCCTCTGATGCATTATGAAATCATATGTTTGTAGCCCTTTCTTTTCCTTAATGAATGAGAATATAATCAGATCTCTGTCAGTCTCCAAAAAACAATTGCCAGCAAATGCAAAGATGTGAAACACTTAGAAGTCAGGACACATTTCATCTGAAACTAAATCCCATGGGTGGTAGCATTGGCAAAAGAGTGGTTTGTGGTTATCTGTTTCACACACATACACAAATTGATATGATTCATTTTAAATGAATCACACAAACCGAGTCCATTTGACTTTGAATAGATAAATGAAGGAACTAACTGTTGGAAGGACAAGGAATGGGTGACAGTAATCAGAATAGTGACACTAGGCCTTTTATCTAATATTATAACAGAACCGGTAATCAGTAGGAAAAGATTAAAAAAATCAAATCATGGTTTCTTTCCTTTGATATATGCAATATGTTTCAGGTTCTTTAATGTATTTATAGAAAAGTACTGCTTGAATGTTGACGCTTTTCTTTCTGTCTCTATTTGTAACCATCTCAGCGTGAAGAAGGACTCAGTCCTGCCGGCAGAAGAGGAAGTTGTCTGTTAGCTGTCAGACAATGAAAGACGTTAGAGTTAGAGGGAAGCTAAAGGACACTTAATGCTGCCAAACAGCTTTTCTCCTTAAGAACAAAGCCAGACAGGGGATAAACCATCAAAGTTTTCTTCTTATCGAGAGAGAAGATCATTGGGAAACCCATGTGACCCATTTGGCCAGGGATAGCCTGCCAGCTGATGCTCTTAAGAGAAATTCTTAGGAAGCAACTGACTATGAAAGTTCAGGGATTCAGTGACTTCCACAAACTATTCCTATATAAGAAGTTAACATAACTGTGTTTGTGACCACATGTCTGGGTAAAAAATTCACTTTTAATTAGGTAGGGTTGGGTTCCCCCTTTCTGGTAGATAAGAGAATGAATCACTGGGAGTTTTGTACTCTCCATTTCTAACCAGTGGGAAGGGAGAGTGCTTATTTCTAGGAGGATCAACTTTTATAGTGGTTTCAGGCTGCATATTCCCCTTCTGCAAAATCAGCTCCTTTTTTGGCTGCAGTTCGCAAAGCATAACAGTCTCACCTAAAAGAGGACAGACCCAATTCTACAAACTGCTGGATTGCTGGATTTTCTTTAGATGCCACCGTTCAGTTTGCCAGAATTAAGGGGGCAAAATTCATTTTACTACTGGCAAGTTCCCCTCTATGCTACTTCCCATGAAATAAAAGCATCTGTCACTCAGATGATGGGAAAAGAAAGAACTCAACAGACTTGTCTTTTGAGTTGTCCAGAAAAAAAAAAATCACTCTACTTGAGCTTGGATTTACCACCAATACCACTGACGTGAGTGAAAAGCTGACCTCTGGCATGCAAAATGTCATTGTGGCTGGTATAGCTTTTCCTAATAACATGTTCTCATGCTTAAGCAGTATGAATTGCTGTACTACTTATAATTTTGACAAGATGGCAGAGGAATAGTTTTGTGCCACATGGATTAAATGAAAACTTTTAAAATTACAGGTTTCCAGCCCACATTTGAGGCATGATCCAAAACTGAAGAAAAAGGAAGTCTGGCAGATTGGAGAGGCTTTGGATCAGGCCCTTACTTTTTCTTCTTCCTTTGTTCCCTAGCAATATATGGAAATAGATAGAAATCCAAAGAGAAATAAAATCAGTTTCACAGAATGCTTGACATTGGAAAGGGACTCTGGAGATTATCTAGTCCAATTCCCTTTGTTCAAGCAGAGTCACCTAGAGCATGTTGCACGGGGTTGCATCCAGAGTTTTGAAGATCTCCAGAACAGGAGACTCTGAAACTTCTCTGGGCAACCTGTTCCATTGCTCTATTACTCTAACAGTAAAGAAGTTCTTCCTCATATTCAGATGGAACTTTCCATAATTCAGTTTGTACCCATTGTCTTTTGTCCTGTCTCTGGACAGAATAGTCTAGTCCCATCTACTTGACATCCTGCCTTAAGGTATTTATATACAGCGATAATATTCCCTCTCTGTCTTCCCTAGGCTAAATAGACCCAGCTCTCTCAGCCTTTCCTCATATGAGAGAGGCTTATTGCCATTAGGGAGGACAGCATCAGGCTGCTTTTCAGTTCAAATATTTTGTGCTCTGGTGTCTGCATACTGGTAGGCTGTGAATGGGTGAGATCCCAGGATCAGGATGAGATCTCAGGAGCCACTGAGCTGGGAGGGCAGAACTGCACTCTTTTTACCAGGAATTTTGCTCTGAACCATGCAGCATGGACATAAGTACCCTATACCAGAGTTCAGGAGGAAAATGTGACTTTATCATAATGATGAGATGAAGGTTTAAGCTTAGGAAGATCTCTACAATAGAAAAAAAAAAGCCTAATATTTAATTTTTTTTTTGATTAAGCTATGTATATCTATGGTCAGTCCAACTGCAAAACAGTAAAAACTCAGTGCTAAATTTGGGTTGCCCCACATTGTCTATATAAGGGCTTGTTCACACAAGCATCCTGTGACCACTTACGATTTGCTGATAATGCTTAGGGATTTTCCTCTCTTGTTGTGGGCTACACCTGTTGTCTGATGCATCAGGAATTTATCTGGGAGTGCAAGGAGGGGATGAAGTTCATTTACAAAGAAGAGCTGCAGAAACTACTTCACCACTCCCAGAGAAAGCATCAGTATTACTTCCTTATTCAGAATTACAGGAATTCACATCCTCGTTTCAGCTCGTTCGTATCAAATCTCAGATGAAAAGACAGAATGCCTCTGTGCCGTAATCCTTTTTAAATTATATTCCATAGGTGTATTTTTATCACTGGAGCATTTTAATGTTAGAAATAGCACACTTCAACTCAGAGCACACCTGAGGACACAAGGAGAGGAAAATTATTCGAGTCAGGCCTTAGGAAAGCAGCGTTCAGGTCTAACTTCTGTCACAAGCTTCTAGATGACCTCCAGAAAGTTATTTGGGATCTTTGTTCCCTTAACCTCTAGCATCCCTTCATCCCGAGGAGGATACTGCTTATTTCTCTTACATTATTTATTTGCACTGAAAAAAACAATGAGCTTAGGATCCTTACTACCTATGCCTCAGTGCTATAAAGTTGTCACTCTGTTTGCAGCCAAGGAGACACTACAGTCTCCCTTGACCTTCCTCATCAGCACTACCCAGGATTTTACACTACCTACATAGGGCCCTACATAAGAGTATTAAGGTACTTGGCATGATCTGTAATTGTCCCACTCATGGTTCTTTTCAATGTGTTTATTTTTTTTTTCCTCACTGGGGATATAATTCACCCAGGATGAGCACAAGAACCTGACTTTCTTGTAGCTGTTCTTTCTACTGTCTAGAAATAGCTCTCTTGGCTGCATACCCTAATTAAAAAGGGAAGCCTTGGCTCAAGCCAGATAATTATTCAGGTCACTCTCTCACACCAGAACATAGTACTTGTCTGAAAATCTGTCTTGTTTTATAAATGTATCTGTGCTCAAGTAATAGTTGTTCTAGAGATTCTCTTTCTCTTTATGACTCAGAGGTGAAAAACACAGGTCATTTCTCTGGATTTTACCTGCGATTTCAGATGCCTTTCATCATCTATATGTTGAAAACCTTCATTCTGGCTTCAGGCACTTTCCACTATTTAGATTAAAGTTGTGCCCCACTACAAAAAGGAGTTAATTGGACTGAAGAGGGGCAGAAGGAGAGAGATGGCTTTGTAGTCCAGTGGCTTCAGTAGTCAGGTGGAACAAAGCAGTCTGGTCCCTGCTTTTATGCTTTTGTAGTTTATCCAGGACCTATAACTCATCCGGTTGATGTAGAATGAAAAGACAGATCAGTCTCATACTTGGCTCTGCTTGGGTTATGCACTGAGGCTGATCTGGACCTGCAGTGGAGTAGAAACCTCTTCTTCCTCTTCTCTCTCTTCTTACTGCAAGTCTGGTGTTGTTGTAGTATACTCCTTTCTGTGCTGTATGTGTAAAGCCAGAGCTCTACGACCTGGATGGTTGTATAAGATAATGGCAATAATTACTTATTGCTCCATTGCAACTTATTTCATGGAGGGCTTACAGAACTCCTTAACAATGTCCCTTAATTCTCACAAGCCTGGGTGGTAGATAAGGACTGTTAGGTGCACGAGATATAATTTATTGTGAACCGAGACAGTATCCTACTGTTGGTACACCAAAGATATATGACTTGTCCAGGCAGAGCCTGGAAGGGAGCTTAGGATTGCTCTAAAACATGTATTTCCATTTCTGGGCCAAAGTATTTCTTTGAAACTTATTTAACCTGGCAAAAGTTAAAGCACTGCTTATGCTGCTGTGATAAATCTTGGGCTGTTGATTTACTGTGGTGTAAATGAGAGGAGAAGTGGAGCCTGGAGAAAGGTTGATAAGGCTCCCAGTGCTCTCTGGGCTGCCCTATGTGTACGCACATGTGGTTGAGCTCCCGCTCCCCCCGGGGATGAACCCTGCCTCTTCTAGACTGTGCGATGAGTCAAGGTATTGTGGCCGAGACTATAAGCATTGGCTCTCTCACCCAGCAGACAGACAGACATTCAAAGAAACCACAGCACTCTGGCTTCTTTGCCCTTGTTTTCTTAATCAAATTCAGGTTGTGTGTGCATACACATTTTTCACCCACAACACAAACAAATGCTGCCTCACACCTGAGGGTGGTTGGCTCTCAGAAATGCCCGTGGAAGGGTGACTCATAGGAGGAGTGGCGAGAGGCTCCTATGGCGCTTGTGCTAACACTCCAACGAGCATTCCCTCTTACTGTAAGTGATCTAATTGCCTTACTGTAAATCTCACTCTGGCACTTTCGACTACCTCCGCATCAACTTCTCTTATGTAATTGTGGAAAACTTGCTACCAAACAGAAGATTCCTTCTGAATGCCACACTATTTGCAAAAGACTTATATGTGAATGTAGGCGAAGACAAGGGACTTCAGAGCAAGGAGTAGAAAGCATTTATTCGACTGAAAGTGGTACCTTTTTAAAGGCAATGAATACTCATATTAGTGCATTTAGTTGCACCTCGGGCTTATAACAATTACAAAGAAAATGAGCAATCTGAGAAAAGAATATTAGTTCCTTCTTGGAGGGATAAATGTAATTTAGATATATAGGGCATATTAAATAATTTTTTAAGCTTATTTTTTCAATTAAACAGAATATTCCTTTTTGCTCTATTCCAAAGCCTTGCCTACTGCTACTGATCTCATCACTAAGCAGTTGATAGAGTCCTATGTTTCGTGGATGAATATATTATTCTCTGCAGGTAGACCCCAAAGCCAGCTTTCCCCACACAGACTCCTCTTTACATGGTGAGAGGATGCACGACTAGATGATATCAGCTGACGAGCTGAGAGTGCTTTTGCAATACAAGGTACTTCCCAACTGTGCCAGGCATCTTTGCTACAGTGTAGGTGCAATTAATCCCTGCTTTGTCCAAGAACAGTGAGAAGAATGGGAGCACCAGAGGCAAGCTAAGCAGTCCCTGCTGCTGCACAGAGCCACTGAGCCTGGGAGGTTTCCTGAGAATAAAATAAGATTGATTGATGGATATGTATGTGCCAGGGCTTTTGAGAGAAGCCAAAGAGGATACCAGAGAGATAGGCAGAAGTACCTAGGACATTGTCAGAGCCAGCACTATAAACATGTCCTGAGAAAATCTGAGAGAGTGCTTGGGGCAAAGTGCTGACTGGAAAAGAAACCTGAATGGCAGGAGAAGACTCTAGGCACGTCTGCAGAGCCAGGTGCCTCCGGCTGCTATTAATTCACCTGTGCTCCAAGCTAGTCAGACATGAGCCAGCCCGGGCTGAGAACCTGAATTAATCCGAGCCACCCTTCAGAAGATGCTGTTGCGTTTAGCTGGCCTGTGTCCAGCCACCCAGCAGCCCAAGCAGCTTGTCTGTACCTGACAAAAGACATGTCTACACACCTTCCTCTCCTCTCCTCTCCTCTCCTCTCCTCTCCTCTCCTCTCCTCTCCTCTCCTCTCCTCTCCTCTCCTCTCCT
>JAVCKT010019687.1:0-16920 GCA_032273925.1 Rhynchotus rufescens | reverse complement strand
GCTGGAATAATTGCTATAGAAAATAATGATGGAAGACATCAACAATACCAGAGTTGTACTAAAAAATTTCAGTACTGAAAGAAGAAAAGAAGCTCTTGGGATCTACATTTTGCTAAGTCAAGCAACCAATGAACATTTTTATTTTTCCATTTTCCTCTATGAAACAATGGTTTCCTATTGCCTCTGAAAGGTAAACTATCTTTCACAATAATATTTTTCCTACCTTGGTATATATATTTATGCATTTCCCATAAAATATGGCTGATGTTAGATTAGGCATAAATATACAAACTGAAAAATTTAGAGTAGGCAACTGTAAACTCATGCGTTTTCTGCTCCCTATTACTCAGATTTCCATTTTCTAGATGTTCTTCAAGTGCATGAGACTATGTCGCAATCAAACTGTCCTGAACCTCATCACCTGAACTGCCTGAAGAGAAGGACAGAGTGGAGCCCCCTCATCCAGTGCCTCAGAGCTTGCACAACACTGGTTGTCCTAAGGGAAAAGCACAGCCCTCTCAATCTCTGGATAGAAGAAATATCAGCATTCATGTGCATGAGAGTGTACCAAACGGTTAGCACAAGGTGAGAACAGACATAAACAAAAGGCAGTGGCCTAAGCCAGAGGGATGTGACACACCTCCGTGGTACTCTTAACTCCGGCTTTTCCACCCCCTGTTCCAAGGGATGCAAATGCCTGCTCTGGAATAACTAAATCTTGCCGTACATTTTGTTCATGCAAATGAATGTGGGTATCCCCATTGCAGTAAATAATTGCACTTACTAAATTTCCGCTCATTCCTATAATAGGGCTGGATTCTATTAGCTGTGAGATTCATTTTTGTACAGGAGACTCAAGGGGACATTTTGAGCAAATTCAATATAGCCACACAAATCAAAGTGTACAAGTTACTGCAAGTTAACTAGTTAATGGACTTTTTGCTAAGCCATAGTGATTACTCCACACACTGAGTCTCCTGCATTTGGGGTGGAAATATCTTAGCTGAAACTCTCTTCAGGGTGGTTATCCTGCCAAATAAAATTGTGAATATCTCTTCACTAAGGTGAATTTGACAGCTGTCAACTACTACTTTGGAGAAAACCTCCAAAACATAATAGCGCATTAAATTTCATGCACTCAGAATCAGGTCCTGACAATGTTTGATTTTACAGCTTTGCCCAGTTAAGGCATCTTCTGCGATGTTTTGAATTTTTATTTTTGCTCTAAAATAATGAGACTAATCTTATTTTCCACCTACAGTAATTTGTTTCTTAACTACAATGTTGAGAATCATATACGCCTGTGTATTATATTCTCCTAACATTGTAAATTGAAATGCTAAAATTACTTGCACAATAAAATGAAACTATATTTAACTACAGTAAACATTAATTTACTATGAGTGGTGATAAAATACTGAGAAAAAATATCTTCTCCCTAAAGCCATAAGAATAATGATAGTGATGATAGCATATACATTAAGCCTTGTTCTGCAATGCTTCTCATTGTTTAAGTTTCTAAAAATAATAATTAAAAAAAACCATAAAAACAAGTATGTACTTGATTAAAAACTAGTCTCTTTTCAAAACCCAGGCTGGCGATAAAGATGTCCTTCATGCCTCAGTGATCATTAATACATGTATTTTCACCCCATTGAATGCTCTGAAACTCATTTGTGTTAACATAAAACGTTAAATATGTCTGACTCCTAAGGATTACAGGCTTGATTTTACATATTTGCATCTGTACGAATTTGAGTAGAGCCTTTCTTGACCTATATTGTTTAAAAAGAGAAGAAAGATTAGACTCATGGATAGTGATCTTAAGGCATGAGTTTAAAACCATATGGCAATCTCCTCAAATATGCAGATTAACAGTGCACTGTAAGAACACACTGGGGCACTAAGCCATTATTGGGATCTAATTCAAATTATGTACGGGTAAACAGAATAGTCTCTGTCAAGATCACTTATGCATCATCTGTAATGAATATATAATGAGAAGATTCTGTAAAAACTCCATTAAAATGTAAAGAGAACAGTAGAAAAGGTGGCTGCAGTTTTCCCTCCGCAGTGCTATGTGACTTACGTTTAAATTACAGTGTATAATTAATATGTAATTTACCCTGTGAAAACTGTTTTAATTTTCCTTAATAGCAATATATGCTATCAATTAAAATACAGAAAAAAAAAAAGTAAGTCTTTGCAGATAAAGTTCAAAGTCTTTAAGATCACTTTTAAATAAGTTATTTTGTTTCCAATATAGGTATAGATTTTAATTACTATATTCTTGAAAATTTATAGTGATGTAGAAACTTGGAGATATTGGATAGAAACTTAAATATATTCTTCAAGAAACCTTGAATGTCTTTTAAAATATGAATTTGTACAAATTGGACTTACACGTCAGGGACGCAATTGCAAAAACAACCACATAAGCCAGTTACAGGATTATTTTTTGTCTTTTTTAGCTAATTAATAAAATAGCATTCTTTATTTTTTCTTGTCTTCTTGTAATTTATTTTTATTATATTATTAAATATAAGCATTAATCTAATGATAGTTTTGAAATTTGGTTTTATCATTAATTCTGATCTTATAATTGTAAGGAACATCAGATGAGTGCTTTCTCATATTTTATTATCATAACTTCCTGGTGAATACACAAATGCATTTAAAGATGCAGTGTATCACAAAAAATGCTGCAGAACATCCCTCAAAGTACAAATGCCTTATGAATTTATTACATTTAGTATTCATTCTGTGATTTTATCATGCAGGGCTGTAGAATGAGGCTTTGCAATGCACTGTCGGCATACAGAGACTAAATGCTACACTAGGAGATGTTAATTTTTTTACAGAGCAATATTCCAAAATATTTTACTGGTGAACAAGGACTCTTGAAAGAGTCACTTCTGAGAAACAAGTATCTGTCATCCAACTGAGAAGTACAGAACCTTATGGAGCTACACTGCTTGAGAAGTGAAATATGAAAACAGGCCTGGTATAATGCATTATGCTACAGATGTTTCTTTGTATAATTATACTTACATATTAACAAGTCTAGTTATTCCGTGGCTTATACTGTAATCACAGTCATCTAAAATAACTGTCCATTACAGATGACTATATTGCAGCTCCACAGGCCACCCACTGCCTTGTAACCACGTAGCACTGTACATAGTATTACCATTCCCAGTAACGGGCAGTAAACATTGGCATTTGCAAGTTTTCAGCATTGGGGCTCGCCAGGCTTGTCCGAATGGGACCTGCTTGTAGTTTTGGCTTATTTGGTTTAGCTGTGTGTGGAAGAATTTCTTGAGAAGACAGCCTGACAGAAATTCTGGCATTGCAGAGGCCTGCTTGAGGTGAGAGACAGTTACCAGTTCCAGGATGGTTGGTATCTGTAGAATCCACTTGTCCCTAGGCAACACAATCTGCCCTCTTACCCCGTATTAATAAGACTGAATAGAGGATGGAGCGGAGTGAAGACACTGCGGCCAAACTCTATTGTACTCCCTGCAGACCTGGCAGCCTGGTGGTGCCACACAGCTGATGGGCCAAGGCTGGTGGCTGATCAGTTCCATCTGGTAAGTCTTGTTCAGGCTTCTTTTCCTTCTAATCCCATTATAGTAGAAATACACAACCGCTCCTCACTGAGCATGCTATCTAGATTACTAACAAAAGTAAATATGACCAGAGTCACTCAAGCTCCACCTGGATGTAACAAAAAATATATCAAAGGCTAACTAAGCGGAGGGTAAGAAGGAGCAAAGAGGTTTACCCTCAGTTCTACTGCCTTATTTATCATCAGGGTACTCTCGAGTTTACCCTCAGAACTACTTCCCCTGTTCAACGTCAGGAGTACTCCTGGGTTTCCCCTCAGTCCTACTCTCCCTATTTAAGCTCCGAGGTTATTCTGGGTTTATCCTCAGTCTTATTCCCGCTGTTTAACCTCTGACGTTTGACCCTCTGATGTCTCTCTCAGACCTACTACCAATGTTTACCCTCAGACGTACTTCCCTATATACCCTATAGACGTACTCCCCTTGTTTACTCTCAGTGATAATCCTCCCCTTAACCCTCAATGGTACTTCCATGTTTACCCGCAGTGGTACAGTCCCTGTTTACCTTCAGGCCTACTCCCAGTGTTTACCCTAAGGCCTACTCCCAACGTTTACCCTCAGTGCTACTCGCAATGTTTCCCGTCAAACCTACTCCCAATATTTACTCTCAGTAGCAAACTCCTTTTTACAGTCAGTCCTTCTCCCAGTGTTTATCCTTAGTTGTACTCCCGGTGTTTACCCTCAGTCGTGCACCCAATGTTTACTTTCAAGCCTACTCCCGATGTTTACCCTCAGCCCTACTCCCAATGTTTACCCTCTGACCTACTCCTGGTGTTTACCCTCAGTGGTACTTCTGTGTTTACCCTCAGTGGTTCAGCGCCCATTTACCCTCAGGCATACTCCCAAAGTATTCCCCCTATTTCCCTACAGTCCTACTCCACCTGTTTGCCCTCAGGGGTACTCCTTTTTTTTTTACCCTCAGTCCTACTCCCCTTGTTTCCCAATAAGAGATGAATCCAGCCACGTCTAGTCCCTCTAACCTTTGAGGATTGGCTGGAATGCAAGGGGATTCATCCCTTACCAAATTTGCCTCGGCCTCCGCCCATCAAACTGCAACACTGTGAGAGCAATATCTCTAACTAGCAGGTGTCTATGGCTAATTTCTTTAACTTTCAGGAACCAAAAGGAAACAAAGAAGTTAAAAGCTATTAAAAAGCTTAATTCAAACTGAATATAAATTCCTTCTGGTTATTTATGACTGCATAGCTTCCCTGTCCACAAGACAGTGGAATTACATACTGCCTATTGCATTTGAGGGAAAGACCCATTTAAACCAGAAGCACAGTGAAGAGCAATGTCATACTTCAAAACATTTGGAAACAGAAGTGATATTACTTTCAGTATGTGAATTTCCATATCTTTTTCCATAAACATACTATTTGAAAATATTGAATTCCTTGCTATCAGTATGCATTATTTGAATATTTTGTGAGTGCATATGCACATATATAAATTCATTATTTATTTGGGATCCTCCCATTTATTTATACGATTTATGATTTATATTTCAAAATGCATGAACATGAATGGAACACAAGTAAAACAATACGGAAAGGAGGAGAACAGAGAGGAGAGGAGAGGAGAGGAGAGGAGAGGAGAGGAGAGGAGAGGAGAGGAGAGGAAAGCGAAAACAATTTACATTATGACTTTTAATTGATTGAAGTCTGACTTGCAAACATTCAACTGTGAGGCCTAGTTCACAGAATCACAGAATGGTTGAGTTTGGAAGGGACCTCTAGAGATCAACTAGTGCAAATCCCCTGCCCCAGCATTACTTCTTCTCCAGCAAAACTTCTACAAGTCTTTTAATATGCATTATTTTGTTTGTTTACAAGTCGAATGTTGAAATAGCAGGCATGGCATTTAAGTTTGCACATAACTTGAAACAGGAAAAGAAAGACTGTAAGCACAGTGGTAGATAGGTTTAGGAAGTAAAGTCATCCTGAAGATTTGGACAGCCAGACTTGCAAAAACACTCCTTCCTCCTGTCTTTCCATTAAAAAAAGAAAAAAAAAAAAAAAACATCAGGGACACTTTATTTAGAAATACGCAATGTATGCTCTAGTTACAGACTTGGTGACAGCCAGTTAGGTAACAGTTCTTTAGAAAAGGATCTGGATGTTGTAATAGGGCACAAGTTAAACATGAATCAACAGCCACCTCTGTGAAAAAGTCATACATCATAATAATGTGTGCAGAGTAGTCTGTAACAGATGTGGAGAAATCTTCCTGCTTTAATCAATATTGATGAGGCCTCACCTGCCAAGCTGTGTGCCATTTAGATCTGGCACTTCAAGAAAGATGTCAATCAACTGGAGAGACTATTTCCTGTATGAAAATATTAATATTTATAGCTCACATTATTTAATTCTCAGAAATATAAGTGATGTATGATCTCAGATCATAAAAGATATCTTCTCCTCCCCACTCCCTGACAAAAATAGAAAGATAGGATACATTCTCAAGCTATGTTTGGCAATGATGGTTTGGTGAGCACGAGCTCTATGACTGATGGAGTCAGCAGAGACTTGACTCTATTCACTGACCCACAAATTCATGTAGAAGTTCTGTTCACCTGCTACCTGGAATATTGTATATTGTCTTGGATGCAGAATCAGCTCTGCATGTTCCCTTCCTCCCTGAGCAGAGATGCTACAGATACTGTGATTCCAGTAGTGATAATTTTGTTCACATCTGTTCTATTGCCAGTGGAGCAGAGCACAATAAAGCACTAACTACATGTCTAAAATCAGAGCCATTCCTTTAATATATAATATCATAAAATTTTCTATGTGTTGTAGTATATACAATTTTAAAGAGAGATAAATGTAATTACAATGAGCCTGTAACACATCAAAAAAAAATCTAAAAGTAAAACTAGCAAATCAGCCTTAATTTATTTTGAATTTGAATGACATCTAGGAGAGAGATAATTTGTGCCTTAGGACTGATTTACTTTTAAAAATGATCTGATTGGATTCCTGCTGATTGATAATAACATATTATCTCTGATGAAGACCCTCAGATGGTCCATATTTAAGCTCTTTATAAAATTTCTCAGGAATAAGTTCAGCCCCAGGAATAATATATTGAAAAACAAACAAGCATACTCCTATGAAATTACATAGATCAATCATAGTGCTATTGCACTTTGACTAATTTTGTTTGTCCTATTTGGATTATAGCTTCTATGATAAGAAAAAAAAAAGGAAGGAAAAAAAGAAAAAAGAAAAAGAAAAAAGAAGACAACAATATTAAGGTTTATTCTTAGAATCACGGAATCATTCAGAATTGGAAGGGTCCTTGGGAACTCATCTAGTTCAAGCTCCTAATCGAAGCAGGGTCAACAATGAATTCAAATCATGTTGATCAGGTCTTTATTCATTTGGGTTGTGAAAAAACTCCAAAGAGAGAGTTTAAGAGTGTAACTTACTTTAACCTACTTAGTAAAAGGAAATGATGACTTCCCTCGGTCGACTGGCTTTAATTTGCTTCATTTATTAGCAAGCACAGTGCACTGTTAGTCTTCCTAGCTGCTGGGGCACACTGCTATCCACCAGGATCCCCAAGTAATTTTCTGCAGTCAGTTAAATGCAGCACATACTGTTGAATAGAGTTACACTTTCCCAGGTGCAGAACTTTGTGTTTATGTTTGTCACATTCCCTGCAGGTCACAGGATGAGACTGAGTATGGTAGGGATGTGGGGCTGTACTGTGACCCAAACAACGTTGTCAGCCTAAAGTGATAAATCCGATAAACTTCTTTAGGGAGTATTGCTGTCCTGGTCCACACTTCAGCAGCTTGGTCAGTAGATAGGTGTGGGAACTAATTATATATATATATATGTGGAATAGAAAAAAGTGACAAGCTAAGAAGATATTAATGTGAAAGATCTGGCAAAGTATTTTGGAATGCAACACTCTGTATCCTTTATGAAAAAAAAATATATATCACAATAGTGTTTGAAGCTGGAGCATTGAAAACAAGCTAACAGTGTGTCCTGTTTAACTCAGAAATAATAAAACAGATCAAGTATGTGATTTCTATCAAGCACTAATAAGTAAAAAAGAAAAAAGGATTGTAGCTTTTTTATCTTTCCAAGACCTGAGTCTAAAGAAATACAGAATAAAAAAAAGCATGTACCTGTAATTAGTACAGCTGAGTTGTTCACTCACCAGTCTTCACTAAAAAGATATCAGAACAAAAATAAAGAGGAGAAATAAAGGAGATTCTTCATGGCAAGTTTTGTTGGTTTTGTTAGTGTTAGGATTGGAACATTTATTCCATTGAACTGAGGGTTGGCTTTTGCTTAAAGGAAGAACTTAATATCTGTCAATGACATGTCCAGAAAACATCTCCTTATGTAGCTATCGTGTGCTGTTATTAAGAAATATAAGCTGCCAGTAAAAGTTAACGAAATGGAAAAAAAAGGTCTGAGTCTAAATTCACCATCCACCTGATCTTGTATCACAGAAAATGCTATATTTACACATAATAATAGTTTTCAAGGAACTTTTTGAAGTGCAAATGTAATATAATGAAAGAGATTTGTTCTACTTATATTCTTCTTCATTAATCACTTTAAAAGTAAAACAACAAGATTCTTTATGGATTAGAAATCAAGATAACAATACTAAAAAATAATTACATTTGAGACTACTCTAATGTTATTAATTCTAAATGCAGGATCCTTAATGTCATTTCTAAAACATTTTATTCTCTCTTTATCACTATCAGTGTCTATTTTGTAGACATTTTTATTAGCTAAATAAAAAAATGCTTGCATTACAGTCTATGAATATAGTGAGTCACCATAAAAAGGTTATAGCTAGATTTGGAGAGCTAGATTTATTCTAATGATTTTAATAAAAGCTTTACTAGCATATTAATACTTTAGACACTCTGCATGGTACTTGGTATGGAAAAATATATTTGAATTTCATGGCCATCTAGCACAAAAGATTAATTTTGTCATTCTGATACTAATATTTAGATTCTTTATTTAAATTAAATATTTATTTTTAAGGAAAATACATCACAGATACGTATAACAGAGAAAAAAATGTGACAAGGTAGTATAAAGCACTTCTTACTTTACCAGTATTCAGTATGATCTAGAAGACGACAGTGCAAGTATATATCAATTTTGCTTCTATTATTGCAAACTGCCCATTGTTATAAAATACTATTCAGAAATACTACTATGAAAACATTTGTTGCAGAATTCTCTTCTTGTCTCAGGGTTGCTGTACAGAATAGCAGTTCTCCTTTTTTATTAAAAACATTTTTCCTTCTGTGATAGCAGAAATAATCTAAAAATGTGAACCAAGGGCAAATATGAATATGTAGAAAGCCTCAGAAAATGGCTTGCGGTGATGAATTCAGTCTATTCCATCTCATCAGGGACCTTTGGACTGTGATATTAGCATTTTCCCACAGCACCAAAAATGTTGTACCTTTGTTAGAGAACTTAACATTTTGAATGTCAACAGTACCCAGTATCTTTTTTCTATACCTATCTTATATTATGTGATTCAGCATATGAGCTTGCCATTCTGTGATTTTCAATGGAAGGAGAATTTAATCGACTACAAGACACGTATAAACTCTTCAGAGTTTGCTCAGAGCAGACAGATAGAGGTATCAAGATTCAGCTTATATTCAGGAAAAAAAGATCATAACATTTCCTCAGCCATTTAGAATTTAGAAGATAAATACAAGTTTTTCAAACTCTAATGCATGCAAAGCAAGTGAAACAAAAGAGTCTGGTCTGTATCATTTTGACTTTTTGTTTCTTTGTTTATCTGCTAATACCCACAGAGTTTTATAAAGAATACAGTAAAATAGCTTTCTTTTAAAAAAAATGTATCATCATCTTGATTGTTACAAACTCTTATTGGAATTTACTACTGCAGCCTAAATTTTATCTGTTTCATACCAGAAGAATAAGAACGAAGGGTATTTCTTGAAGATGAACTGAATTATTATTGTTAAGCTTATGTTTATAATTTAAATGTAGTGCAAAAAGATTAAAACTACTGTGATACTCTTTCATCTTCATATGATTAAACTGTTTAACAGTAAATTGAAAATGAAAGATAATATTTAATTTGCTTATTAAAATATTAGTAATGTATATACATTTCTCACATAACTCTAAAACTAATCTGTACTTTTAATTCCTTGTCTTTTAGAAGATAAAATTGTTTAAATATTACTATAATGTCGTTCTATAAAAAATCCTATTAAAGATCTTAAAGATATCCATAATCTTCACAAGCTTTTTCTTAAATGCTTGAAAAAGAAGAAGATGAGCAACATTAACATACTAATTGTTGGTGCAGACTCCCCTTTTGAGAGGTATTTACCAATTAAACATCACAATTGTGGCATGTCATATTTTATTGTAAAGAATTTTTAAGGACTTTTATAAAATAGTCATGACACTTCTTTGCTTTTGTAAAATTCTACTTGTGTGACTGAACTTGTACAGTGGAACGTAATTTCCACTACAGAGGGCTCAAATGAAAAATTTTAATTCTATACTAGTCTATAGTCTATTGTCTATAAAATATAATTACTATACTGAAAATTCCACAGAAATAAATTTGATATTTCTTAGACTTTTAGGAATGAAAATGCATGCCTAGTAACAGAGAAAAATGTGAAATAAACAAACACACACATATATAATGAATACATTAAGTATTCCACATGGTAAAATCATTTTGCTAATCATAGAATCATTAAAGTTGGAAGGGTCCTCTGGGACTTACACAGTCCGACCCTCCAATAAGCAGGTATAAATAAATTAAAAAATTATCAAACTTCAGGTCTTCATCCTTCAGCTTCTATTGCTATTGGAGATGGTTTATATTATCAGAGATATCTATGTGGTCTGGCAGGTTGAATAGTATCTATAAAAAAAAATGTGACTTTCTGAAGCCACATCTGGTGGTAAAGCACAGTAACTTAGATAATCTTAAAAGGCACAGCAGATATCTCTGGTGGGTAAATGCGTCTTAGCACACCTGTAGAAATCACATTTTGTAAAATCTATTTTTAAAAGTGAGAACCAGAGGAATTCATTTTTTGTCTACCTACTGGATCTCAAGTTCCAAAAATGTACCATCAGTCTCATGTCTTCATGAAACTGAATTGTGCAGAATGGTTCAGTGATGATCAGTCAATGATCACTTCTTGCTAAGTGCAGTAAGTGTTTTGCTGAGTAGCTAAAAACTTGCCTTGGAAACAATAAAATCCCATTGTTTTCTTTGAGTGGAAGTAATTACACAACAATGTTTACTTACTAGATCTCTTTTTTTTTTCCCAGATAAATGTTAATGACCATTACAAAAGACAGATGAATTAAAGTGGCATTTGATTATATTATTTGGTGAAAATACGATTAATTTGTATTTTCCTTTCAGACAATCTAACAACAGGAAGGCTGCAGTTTTTACAGTGTGTTAATACACACTGTGTTAATAATTGGTTGATATTTACAAGATAATTCATTCTAATGTATTTGAGCTATACAAAGGGAATTATGTATACATAGTAGTATGCATGCAATGGCTGCTGAGAAGTACTGAGGCTAAAAATAATGTATCAATAATTCTGTTTAAAATCAAGAAAAAAGGCATCTAATTACAGAGAAAAATAACACTGATATTGAAATGTTTCAAAATATCTACAGTACAATGAAAAGGAATGATCAGTCAGGAAGCTGTTAATTTGACAATCTAATAACACAGAACAGCACTAGGAATTAGGTTAACAGTGTGAAAGGCTCTGAATCAATACATTACAGTATATGCTGCCTCTATGCGTGCTTTGCCTGCATGCCTTCTTTTTCTTGGAAAAAAAAATAATGAACAACAATATATTAGTTTTAGGCAGGGCAATAGCTCCCTTTTCAAACCATGTCCTTGGGCAGGATTTGTACTGTAATTTGATGAAGAAAACAAAAGTATTTCATGGGTATTTCTTGAGGATTTACTTGTGCATCCATGGACCCTATTCAGTGCTGCATGTGCAGAGTGTATACAAATATCAGTGTCCTCTATGTGTTATGATAATTGTGCTGCAAGATTTAGGAATGCTTTCACAGCAGACTCTGGCTACCTCCATGCCCTGTGCTTTGGTTTGCAACACAAAGCCATCTCAGACCTGATAAACTGTGTTCTTTTTGAGTGAATCTAAACTGGAAGATGTTCTCCAGGCAATAGCAGGCATTTGGGACCAGATTAGAACCAGTCCACAGTAAAATGCTGAAAATGCACATGGAATGGACCTCAGACGCTCAGCACTTACTATTTTGCCCTATGAAGCTGCTCTTAATTTACTGCCTTTCTCTTTTCCCTTCTTCTTCTTGACTTGTCTCTTATTTTTTGTTACATTCTAAAAAATGCCAGATATTTATATTTATAAATAAATATTGACAATGTATCATCACTCAAGTGAAACTCTATGCCTCACTTCAGTTCTAAATACTATGGTATGTGGGTGAGCTCTTTGTTCCATGTATATTTCACAGATTAGTAAATAGCTTATATCCCAGTGATAAATTTATTTAAATTACTGAATTCTACACTGGGTTAAAAATATTTCTTTTTGTCACAGTTGTAAAGGTTACAATTTATAAGGGAGAAATAAAAACAAAACAAAACAAAACCATGCTGGGAAATCTCTTCACACCTACCTGATACCTGAACAAGAAAGGAGTGATGGTCCTAACAGGTGATTCCTTTCCTGAAAAGTATATAATATGCAAAACGCATCTTGGCTTACAATTGGTCTCTATGACATTAAGGTCTTTTCCTACCATAATGATTCTATGATTATACTGTTAAATAAGCAAACAAACTACAGTTCTTTACGCTCTGCTTTTGATTTTCTCAGATAGATAGGTGGAAAAAAATGCCTCTCTATGTCCAGGAAAACAAACAAGCAAATGAACATCCTTCCTTTCTAAGCAGTGAGTTTGTCCTTCCTGAGCATGTGCATCAGCTGGATTAATACACAGCTTTCACTCATATCTACTATTCATAATCTATTACAGAAATTAATATAGTTTTGGGACATAACAAAAGACACAGAAGGCATTTGAAAGCAGAAATGTTTAAACAGCTTATCTACACTAATCCCTAAAATAATTTACAAGCAGGTATCAAGAAGAGGTAGTCCCACACTCTTACCCTCTACAGATCAAATCTATGTATGGATTTGATTGCTATGTAGGGATTTTTTGATTTCAACCTTAATTAAACTCATCAAATATAAGAACCTTGAGAGTTCTTAAAATAAGTGGTGAAGTTTATGGCTTTAGATTACACAGTACAATCACAATTGATGAAAGTATGCAGATAAAATAGGTCTTACTATTGTAGACTATTGTCTTACTAGACAATTAAAATCTGTTACATGGAGGTGAAAGAAAACAAACTCATTAACAAAGGAAGAGCGATCCAGAACTGGAAGTACTGGAAGCATTGAAAGTATTGGAAGAATCAAGCTCATACTTGATCCATACATGAAAAAATGGTCCAGAACCATTTTTTAAGATTTAATGTAACTAATGTGTTATTTGATCAAAGTCAAATTTCCCTGAAATAATAATTTGGTGTGACAAGCAGTTTCACAAAGCTTTTTGGTTTTATCCATGACATATATTTTGTCATGATAAGGACTTGCATTAATTTGTAAGAAATATTTTCACCCAGAAAGGTTGTTATGCTGATGTGATTAAATGTTTCAAGAACTGGGAAATCTTAAAACAAAACAAAACCATAAAAATCCCTTCATATATTCCCTCTCTTGTAAAATTCACCACACATTCAAGTGGTATTACATTGAAAAATTGAGTTTTTTCCAGCCCCAAGTGATCAAAATACATGCCTCCTTCTATAAAGACACATTAAAATAGTAGATCTAAAAAAAAAAAAAAAATAGAGAGGCAACAGCTACAAAGTTTTAGGCAGAAATCTCTCCTTTAAAGGATTACATATTTACCTGAAAAACAAGGAAAAACAAGGTCCAAGGAATAGGAAAATATGCCAGAACATTTTTTTTCTTTCTTTGAGATTTTGATATTAATATGCCCTCCTTTGCTTTTGTGAAATGTTCTTCCAGTTATTTTGGGATTAAACACTGTCTCAAAAGCTCTGGTTTATACTGCTCAAATTCATCATGAAGGCAATGAAGGCAAAGTGACAGTGCAGAAAACTGCAAGCTTCCCTGCCCTCCAGTCATCACTCTATACTGGTCCATTTACAAAGGAACATCTGTGCTCCGTTGGAATCTATTCACTTGCATCCTTGCCAATAAGCTTGCATCAGGGATAACAGTTACCTATTAAATAAATGAAGAGTAAAACATTGAGATGATTGCTGCATGAAGAAGGGCTGCCTAACTTGGCAAGCTCTGTCTAAGGACAGAGGTGGGATCAAATACAGAATGAACAACTGAGTTAGGTTATTTATCGTCTTACATGCAGGGAAAAAAAAATAAGTGTGAGAAAACTCTTTTACGTGCTACTTTCTGACACTAGAAAGTGATACAAAGTCAAAATCCTGCAGAAACACAGAAATAAACACATGATTAGCAAACAGCTATTTTCTAGTACAACAGATGAACATCGAATATGAGTAGACTTATACCTAGAACCTATTGTCACTTCTGAAGGAGCACAAATGACATTTTCAGAAGTAGATAGCACCATATTTGCTATTTTTTTGCACATTTTTTTTTGCACATTTTTTGCACTTCTTTTTTTCCTGCTTATTGTGTAAGGGTTTAATTATTAAGAATCTTACACTAATTTTCAACAATGACAGAGATAAATCTGTAATAGTGCAGATAGGTCCATGACAACCCTGAAGAGTTCTGAGAGAACGCCTGCTACATTGAAAGCTATATTTAAAGGATATATAAAAAGTGGACATTAATTGGTCAGTGGCCTTACTAGGATTGTCAATATTCAAATGGTAAAATAGGCTACTTTGAAGGCTGTAAACGCAAGAATGACTAAGAATAAAACATTGCCACCACTTGTTCGAGAATAGATATGATCTTGGTTTTGACAATTCATGTTGGTTGTAAGTCTTTCTGTAGGTGAATAAACAAACACATCCAATTCATCAACTACTTAAATACTGTTCTTTTTCTCTGACATACTTTAAATTTATCCACATCTTTTTTGGATCAAGTAGTTGACAAATCACCACATTAATCTGTATGGATCCCATTAACAATATGCAGAAGATTAATAACTTGTTTCATGGTATGATCACATTTTAGGATAGATATTTTTGTCTCCATTTACTTCAAAGGATCTTCAAAATTTGTTTGGATTTAATATTTTCTAAACAGCTCCAAGTAAATTATCTAAATTTCACTGAATACTAACATAAGCATCATACAAGAATATACTTTTGTACTGATTGTCAAGGGATATGTTTATTAGCCTCATATCAAAGAGAAAAGAAAGAAAAACAAAGGCAGGCAGATACTTCAACCATAGCTGGAAACATTAGTGGCTGTGTCAAATCTCAGGTAATTATTTTGGTCCATTAAATGCACCTGTCATGAAGTGAAGGCCACTCAGATTAATTTTACTAGATTAATCTGATCTGAGGTGAGCAAAGAAATAAGCAATAGGCAAATTCACTATGTAATGATAGCCAACTTCACACTTTTGTAACATATGGGAGATGTAAGCCCAATAGGTAATAGACCCCCTGGTGATAACTGTTGACTGGCCATAGCAATAGAAAAAGTTGAAGCAATTGTCTAGGGCCTGAATGATTAGTAATGTCATTAGCATCTAGTTCCAACAATCTACCATATAAAATAGCAAGAGTGGTAACAGTCTGGGGAGGAAACATACACATATGACCTGATAAAAGGCAGAGCCTGGAGTAAAATCACCAGGCGTAGAGGTCCAGCTGAACAGATGGAGTGGGGATCCTGTTCCCACAGGTCCACAGTACCAAAATAAATTGGACTGAAGTCTAGACTCCATGTGGTGTGAGCATGTTGTGTGCTGTACAATAGAAACCTAGAATGTAAGTTGCTATCTTCCCCTACCCATCCAGCTTAGTAATATATGCCATTCAGTGATGTCATTCTGTTCTTGCAGTCATCCAATCTAAATTGCTATGTGCTATTTGCCTTACTGCTACTTCAATTAGAAGATATTATTTATACATACATACATATATATATTTAGCACTGCATCCCATCATCAGTTTGTTGAAATTACCCTTGTATTTCATTTAACACTTTTTTTTATACACCATGTGTTACCAGTAACATTTTAAATTGCCATTTCAAATTGAATTAATTGATTCAATTAATTAATCTGAAACTCCAGGTAAAAAAATACTGACTATTTATTTTTATTTTAAAATATATACATTTAAATTAAAAAAAAATTACTGAAACTCTAGTAAATTATGCAAAAGAAGTTTTAGTATTAATTTCAGTGTCACTATAAGCTCTTTTTCTGCACTCAGTGGCATTTCTCCTACCATAAATGAGTGCTGAAATCACAGAGGTCTACAAAGCCACATCCTTAGTTCAATACCTGTCCTGGAATATCAGCCCCAGAATTCTGAAAAGAGATTTGTCCCTTGTTTACTTGTTCTGCCAATACTTTAAGGTGCCTGTCATCAAACACACAGTGGGATGAGCTTCTCTGTCGCTTTAACAGCTATTTTGCCCAGGTTGCACATGTCGAATTTGCTGTACATTACAGGGTAGAACTTGCAGAAAGGCTGCCCAAGTTCCGCTTTAATACTTGGAGAGCCTGACTGTGATCAACCAAGATAATGTGCTGAAAAAGAGTTTCACTGAGATGTGACCACCTAGTTGGTACAGCCTACATGGATCATTCAGTTTTTTTCTTTTTCTTAGTTAATGAATCCCAGGAATAAAAATGGATCTTAGGCCTTTGAGGTGTTTATCTTTTGATGATCTAGAGAAATAAAACTGGTTGAGACAGCACAATTAAATTATGTCTTTAAATTAGGGAGAAATTAATACAGGCAGCGTATATCCCATGATGATTCTTAGATATCAAATTAGCCCCAGTGCTCTCTATGCCACATGGCACTTCTTAGAATAAAGCTTTTATTCTGTAATAAATTACTGCAGACCTTGTCATGTTTCCCATACTAAGTAAAATTTCCAGTAAGTGGAAAAAAAAAAAAAAAAAAAAGCTTTTCTCATATAGATCTCTTTCCTGAAATCTGTGATATCTACATCTTTATGTGTGTGACAATTTGTCTG
>JAVCKT010019680.1:8092-27097 GCA_032273925.1 Rhynchotus rufescens | reverse complement strand
AGTGGCCAGACGAGAAATTTCATGTCATTAAATTGGTACATAATTTACCTCTCCTGTATGTCTTTTGGAATTAACATTCAGCAATTTGTTCTTATTGGAGACATGGTAGAGGAAAATAGAGGATCTGCAAGTTCAATGAACTCTGCCAGTCACTTGCTTGAATAAATGGACTATTTAGGACTATTAAAAAAAAATGTCCTGTAATGTTGCATTTGTAACAAAAATAAAAAATAATAGCTAACATTTTGAGCATGTTTCACCTACCTATTCTTCAATAACCGGCAATATGTCATTCATTTGCTGAGATTTGCCTCAAATTGACTTTGTGCTGACAAAATATCTTAGAGGGAAGAGTCTGGGACCTCAAAGGAGAAAGAAAGAAAGAAGTTGCTTCATTACAATTTATAACTGCTGACATTAGGGAGGGACTTTGATTATGTGTCCCTTGGTCTGTTAGATAAAAATATGTCATAGGAATTTAGGGCTAGAAATTTCAAAACTGCTCTAGACAAGTTTAACAGCGTGGGCATTTAGCCAATGGAATGATGGATTTGGGGATTTTTTAGATCAAGATCAAGAAATCAAGTTCTTTGTAAAAGAACTTCTCCAGTGAGCAGATTACTGAGCAAAAGTTCATACCGGATTGCCCCAGTCAACCCTATCATCTATGCTCACATTTTCAAAGCAGGCAAATTTTCAATTAGAAAATGTGTGAACTTTTTGTGTAAAACCTTCTTAAAGAATAATGCCTCTGGATTGCCATTACAGTCAATGAAGGAAAATAATACTTACAAAATCCATTTCATCCTGAAATAACTGTTAAAAATAGGCCAGGTGGACGAAGGAGTGACTTGCTGTTCTCCATTGCCTTGAAGATTGTTTTAGGTGACCAACTCATCTAATACATGAGCTTTAATGACTGAGAGCTGCCTGTGAAACTGGGAAGATTGTTCAGGTATCCCGGCAGGACAAGTCACTCAGAAGCCTTCTCTGGTTGTGTTTCCAAAGATTAGACTTGCTCATGCCATCCTCAGGGTAAGTTCGGATGCTCTGGATGTCAGTCGGGGAAAGGGTCTGCTCTTTTCATGGTCAGTGCTCAAACATAAGAGCTCGGTTGCCTGGAATCAAACCCAAAGCCAGAAACGTGATGTCTCTGGGGCAGTTCCCAGTTCAAGTCCCACATGGAAGCTAACAAGCATCATGCTGAGTAGGCAGAGAGTAGATGGCCTCATCTGCTGAGAGCTGGAAAAAGGAAATGGATCTCAGCATATCTCTTACTAAAGCCAGACTCCTTTTCAGAGGAAAGACTTGACTAAGAGGAAGGAAGTTGGGGGTGAAGGGGATAAAATGTTTATGTGGAAGTGAGACTTGTCCACCATGGAGTTTTAGCACAACTCACAGGGCTTTTGACACCAAGTTTCATAGACAAACAATGCTAATAGTATTCAATTCACTTAAGGATTTGAAATTCAGATGTCAGCCATGTAGAAGGGGACTATCCAAGCAAATCAGTTAGGCTTGGGTACTTGTGATTGGATATTTTTTGGGACATATTTTCAACAGTGCTTAAAGGAGTTTGGACTATAAATCAAACTGTGATTCTATTTGTATTAGCAAAATAAATATTGCCAGGACATGTCTCTGGCTGCTGGGACACAAGTTCCCACACTGTTAATTTTAGTTAGGATGACTTCTGCAGTTACATGCAGAGCATGATTATGCACCATCTGTGACAAAAATGGATTGATGCTATGACTTTTTCTAAAATGTTTTGTATTGTAATGCTACCTAACAGAAATCATTCAGATGCAGTGTTCACCAAGCAGGATTTGAACAGAAAGTTTTGTGATCTATTCTGTATGATAATAACCTTTCATTTGCATTCCTCTCAAATGGGAACAGAAGTGGGAAGTCTGTTACCCAGATGCAAGCCATGAACAGTAAAATGTACATCTTCTCACCATACTTTGCTTCTGACATCTAAGCCCATTTCAAGATATGCCCTAAGTTCATCTCATTTAGTGTGTACCATATTTGCACATTCCAGAACTATATTTTCAGTTGTATTTTCAGTATCAGCAAGATTGTTAATCTGAAATCTGCACATCTCAATTTGGAATATGACATGCAAAAAGAACTATTCAAAATCTTCTCAAACTGAAAATACTGCCATTTTCCATGTTCCTTAGCATTTGCAATTGCTAAGCATATGTTATGTATGTATTCATGCATCTCGAAATGTGATCATATTTATGACTAGTACAACTGTTGCAGAAGTAACTGTTAAGTTTTATAACAAAAGGTACTATCTGTACCATCTTGAAGGAGAAAAATATATTTTGTTTGCTCTAAATAAGAAGAAATTGATGTTATATTTCTGGAATATGTGCTTCAAAATCTCTTGCTTGACAATGAATTAGACAAAAGCAAGCACACTGAAATAATTATAAAACCAGCTAAACAAGCTAGCATATGTAGAATATATGAAAAGACAAACTCAGCACTGATAATTCTAGAATCAAGGAGTACTATAACGAAGCTAGACCCTAGGAAAAATTTAACATTTTCTTAGGTACAGCATCTTTTTCTTGATCAGATAGAGTAATTAGCAGATGTTAAAGGTACCATTCTGAAGCAGCTCCCAGGCAAACATTCCTTGAACATGACCATTGATAACATAATTCTTCTTTATGAAGTTTTGCAGAACAGCAACTGTCATATAATCATAAGATTTTTGCAACATCTTATTCCTCTGTATTTGCACTATTACAATGTCTGCTCTTCAGGTTCTCCAGTAGGTTCTGTACATGTTTCTGCAAACGTAGTTGAAATGTCCCAAAGGATATAGAATTCTTCCTCGTCTTGTAAATAAAGGTACTAAGGTAGAGAAAGGTGAGGTGTAAATATGATTTTCTACTGAAATTTGAAACAGATATCAAAGAATTTGTTAGATAGATTTTCTTATTAGATAAGAAAAAAGTGGCTTTTTCACTCAGATTATTCTTATTGGCTAATCAGAAAATAACTCATTTCCCCAGAGATGTTTTTAGAATCTGAGATACAATTTTGCTCTCAAAGCTAAGCATCTCAGGCATGCTGGAAATACAGGTTTATAACAAAATTACTCTATCTATCCATCATCATTTTTCTTATTTTAATCAGGAAGGAAAATGATGGACAGAGACCTACTCAAGGCTATATAGTAAGAAATAGCATTGTCTGTTCAGAATAGAGTCCAAATCCCAGTTTCACAGATGATAAACCGTATGTCTCCATTTTGTACAAAAACACGCTGGAAAAGTAAATTTTAAGTAAATAGTTTCATTCTTTTCATTCTTCTATACCTCCATTTTAATATTTTTAATGATACTTGCTGAAGTCTACAGATCAAAAACTCCATCAAAGGGCTGGTGTGTTTCATTTTAAGTGGCCTGTCACTTCCTTTACATTATGGTTTAAAGTGCTGGAGAGAGTACTTGTGATAACCTTTGAGAAGATGTATTTATTGCACCTATAATAGCACATTTAGTGCTAAAGGCAAGGGATGGAAAGGAGATATCAACCTGATAGCATCTAGCAGAGGGCTTAGTAGTAGAATCTTGCTTAACCAGATTTTCTATTGACTGCAGTAGAGCATCTTGTGAACTGTGGAGCTACTGAACACAGAACTTCACAGAGCCTGGACCCTGAGGCAATGTGTAATACAGCCACAAGGGCAATGGGAACAAGAGAATGAACTAGTGGCTTAACTTCTAAGGATTTAAAAAGTTTTATTAATAATTCGTTTTTTGTTTGTTTAAATTCAGTAACTTCCAATAGTTACTCTCAACAGCAAAATTATAAACATATTGTTCATCTGATATGGTACTCATAGTGATAACAACTGGTGCTCATACATGGTTCCTAATTTTCACACAGTTGCACAGCCAGCATCTACCTCTCTTTCAAAGCAGGTTAAGGAAGATCATTTCTTCCACACAGGCACACAGGCACAGGGAGGCATCCGGGTAGCTTTGGAGACCTCCAGAAAAGGAGACTCCACAGCCTCCCTGGGCAGCCTGTTCCAGGGCTCTGTCATACTCAGAGGAAAGAATTTGGAGATGGAAATGGAACTTCCTGTGTTGCAGTTTGCACCCATTACCCCTTGTCCTGTCACTGGCCACCACTGAGAAGAGTTTGGCCCCTTCCTCCTTACATTCTCCCTTCATGAACTTATACATGTTAATCATATCCCCTTTCAGCCTTCTCTTCTCCAAGCTAAAGCTTTAACATCGAAGAATAAAAGTAAGTCATTATATGTACAATTGCAGTAGAAGAATGAGTTGTAACTGAAAACAGTTGACAAAATTGATTCTTCTAAAAAAATGTAGCTTATGACCAGTATTTTTAATTCAGAGTAATGCGATACAGAATATCTGAGCATCTGAAATATATTGTTTTTCTTTTATTGACTTATAATGGGATAATTTTACATGAGTACTTTTTAATAGCAATTTTCCATGAATAAAGAAAGCACATCCACTTTCTAATGAGCTGTAGGTAAACAAAGTGGCAATGACTATAGTGAAAGAAGGCACTAAGCTGTAGAAACAAGAATGTCCTCATACATTTAATAAAAGCACACTTCTTGGTATGGAAAGATAACAGCTGAGGTTATATTCAAATCTGTCAGGAGTGTGAGTGCCCTATTAGAAATGCAGGTTTCTTCCTGGTAAATTTGGGTATATACAGTGTAAATATCTACATCTGAGTGACTCATCAAAACCCCACTTAATGTTTCTAGAGCACTAGTCAGTGCAATGTTTCATGCAGTGTGTAGCAGTTCAGGTTGTCCGAGACTGATATCTACAACTGGCCAGAGAGATCCAGGCTATATCTAAGTATCAGTTCAAATGAATGTATCTGAATACATCTGAAGTTAGCTGGTCAGAATCAGGTTCATTTCTTCTTACTTCACTGGTTTATGCTCTATTTTAGACAATACAGTAGTAATCTAGCAGTGTGTTTTATGTATAACTTTTAATTTCTTTGCAGCTCTGTATTCACTGAATGACATTTTAATGCAAAGTAACTGTGTTGGAGGAACATGACTGAGGTCACAAAAAAATGTTTTTTTCTTTTCATACAAACTTAATTTTATTGGCAGTCTGATGGCCTTTTCTTGCAGGATCAAATGCTGTTTATTTGATAAAATCATTGCTGTTCTGCTAACACTTCTTTTTGCATCAGAGATCCTGATAGCCCATCAACTTCAGAAATACTAGTGACTGCAGCTGTGACTGAAACTTTTGAGAGAATAACTGGAAAATTGCTAATGAATCAGACTTACTCTGGAAGAAGCTGAGACCAGAATCTTATCAGGTATGCCCAATGACAAGAGGCAATGGGCACAACTAAAACCCAGGAATTTCCATTTAAACATAAGGTTGGGCAGATGCTGGTACAAGTTGCCTTTACTTGAGACTGAGGGATTAGTCTCAATGATTTCCAGAGGTCCCTTCCAACCTCAGTGATTTAGTGATTCGATGAAACAGAATAGAGTTCTGCTTCTGCTCTACTCGCAGTGTGAACATTCAAGCAAGTAGGGCTTCACACTGGTTTTATTTCTTACTGTGCTTTTTCCTAAAAAAAACTACTTTTTTTTATTCATGGAATGTATTTATGAGTGTGAAATGTGTTTAAAGTTCAATAATTTCCCTGAGAAAAAAAGGGGGGGCCGTTCAGGGTTCAGTAGCAGAAGAATAACTATTCATTTTTAGATTCTCAGAGAATCCTAAAATCTCAGGTTTGTATTTAAATAAAAGTCTAATCATGCCTAAGAAGCCATTATGGAGTCTTACGTTAGTTTCACTTGAATTTGATCAACCTATATACAAAGAAACCAGAGCTGTAGGACCTCTTTTTTCAAACTGAGCTTCCACATTTGAGGAGGTAGGAGGAAGAATTAATTTTGTTTTCATCATGACATTTAAGAAAATGCATGTATATATTAATGCTGCCAAATACTAAATGAAATACATATTTTCAATTACGGTTACACTCACATGCAAGAGTTAGAGAGATGACTGAAAAGCAGAGTGCCATGACATTACATGATACGGCATTAGCTAGAGGCTGTACTTTCTTCTCACTTCCAAGTTCTTCAGTCTCCCCAGAGGCTGAGCAAAGTTGCAGATTGCAACAGGAAACAGAACATATGTTGATGTGGCTCCCCCGAAAGCCAATGCAGCTTTTTTTTTTTCTTTTTTTTTTTTTTATGTCCTGTAATCTAATGATAAACTGGTGTTAGATCAGTCCCACTTCCATTGAGTTTCGTGGGCAACAGGCAGTATTGGCCAAAACTTCTCTTCTGAAAGCAAGTGGTCTCTAAGGAACACTTGTCTCAGAGGCATGGACCTATTGTTTTACAAGTATTATCAGAAGTTAACCAACTGCCATGTAAGCAACATTTCTGCTGAGTAGCTTCTTTTTCGGTAGATCATTAAAGAACAACGGCTGACATTTTCTCATCTTGTGCTAAAATTTCTTCTTGATCCATGGTGGTTTTGGTATTGGCTCTAAGGATATCTCATCGGGAGGAGCAGGATATTGAGTCATGAAGTTTTTGTCTTTCCTCATGAAAGCAGCTTCTGAGTGGACCTGCATATATTCTAGAAATATTTATTGATCCAGTGATGAGACATTGCCCTGGCTACATATCAGCATTAGTGTTTTTACAGTGTATCTATTAACTCAGAAAGGAATAAGTTAGCGCATGTGCAGAGCTATTCTCTAAAAATCCAAGTGGAGCACAGCTCTGCAAGAGTTGGTGAATGAATGGTGACATTATGGAAAAATCTGTATTCATTGAGGAGGAAGTGAACCACACCATGTCTGCAATATTATTTTTTTTTGTTAATAGTACAAATTATGGCACTGTTTGGTAAGATTCATCTTATCTAACTAGGCATTTAGAGGGTCGCTCAAGTCAGAAACCTTCCTCTATTGCCGGTGCAGAGAAATAGGTAGATCTAGAAGCTGATTCTGACCTTAGATGGACTCCAAATATCTCTAAGGGTAGGCTTTCTCCTATTGTATTGTGCTTTATTTTGAGGTTTGAACGCCTCAAACACCTGTGAATCCAAAGATCCACTGGTTTCTCTGTTTTGCCAAGTTCTATTTTCCTCAGTTTGCTAGATAAGGAAATGAGTCTGGTAGTACTGCAAGCTTTTAAAACAAGATTTTTGTGTTTTATGTTACAATTAAGATAAAATTTAAGATTCCTGTTTTCCTGGCCAGGAATTTTACATGATCTATGCTCTTGGAAAAACAGATTACAGGATTTCATATGCTGGTATATAAACCGATGCCAGAGGTTTATTTTTCTTTTTCATTATTATCTTTGTAGAAACAAAGAAATTAGAGATGAAAACATCTTCTTAGATTATCTGTCCAACTCCCACTCTCATTTAATGCTAGGCCATTTATTCCCTACTGCATTGTCTATTCTTGCTGTAAACGACTCGTAATAAGCTTTCCATTAGATTACTTAGAAGGTTAATCTTCATTGTTTGTTCACTGAAATTACTCCTGTTTGCACCCCATGGCCTCTTAAAGAATTATTCTGTTTCTGCTTCTGCTTTAAAAATAGAACAAATCAAAACCTTATTTTTTTTAAGATGACATGTTATCTTTTGGGGAGTTTTGGAAATTATACCACTTTGCTGTTTTGATATTTCTTTTCTTTTTTTAAACCCAAGTGAATAGTTGCAGCTTTTTAGGCAGTATTCCATCATGGTTGTATAGCTTGCTGCAACCCTGCCCTTCTGTTGTGAATCTCATGCAAGCAGTCAGATATACTTCCCCCAATCCTGGGTTCCTCACAGCTCCCACGATGCTGGTACTTGAGCCAATGGCTAAGTATTATACTGCTGGGCTCACCTGGGGCATATACCTAGTTTTGTTGAATGCCCATCTTCCTCCAGTCATACAGATTTATAGTGGATGTGCAGGCAGACACATCAAGGATTTCTCTCTAGGGAGAAAGGCCCTTGGTGCCATCTCTCAAGATTAATTTTATATTTTCACCCACTTTTTAAATGTTGGTGGCATGGATCTGAATTCATAGAGGCTGAAGGCATCCTAGGTCCATTTGCATCATGAACATTTTGAGCACTATATACCACACAAAGCTTCACTGTGGCTGGCCATCGTTCAGAAGAAAACAAGCAATCAGGACACAAAATTACTTGGTTGTCTAAGTGAAAGAACAGATTTAGAATTATAAATCCTAAATTCTATAAAGAGACTGAGACTTCTAAGTGTTGGCAGATTTGTCTGACACTGGCCATGTTGAGGCATAAGAGGATATATGATAATTTAATTGGGTAGAGCTGTTATAGACACATATATCTGCTCCATCTACACAGACGATGGGGGTATGCTTACCTCAGAATAAATCACGTATATACAAACTTTCTCCTTTGGAGTGTTCTTAAAAGATGTCATCTAAAGCCTCTATTAGTCTGTGGCACTGTGTCCAATCAGTTTGAACATTGGTTTACTTCAGTTTGAAACCACCACCATTGACTTAAAATGCTGCTGATGTCTGCCTCAAGATACTAGAATTCGAGGAGTTGAATACTGTAAAGTTGTGCATAACAGAACCAAGGATCAGTAAATCAAAGTCTCCTTTGGGTCTAGCCTTTAGAGTTACATAGTGTGACCATGACTTGTGCAGGAAATTGGTAACAGAAAAAGAAACCGAGTTCAACAGCAGCTTTATAATTTTCCATCATAACCACAGGATGTCCTTCTTCCTTATACCAGTCTATTGTATATGATATGTGAATAACACCCATCTTTCTGATATCATTACCATGTTCATCTGGTAGCACAGGCATACTTTTTCCTATTCCAATAATATATAGGCTAACGTTTCTAGGAATGGGAGACCAAACATCAAATTGTACTGCCTTGATAACAGCTGTAAGAAGATGCCTGATTTCCATGACCATTGGTACTAGAATAGTTAAGTTAAGCATAAATAATGTTTGCAGTGAATTGAGTGTCACTCACTCCCCAGTTCACAATAATATATTATGAATTTTGAATTTATTGCATTAAAATTAAAATAATTTTCATCCAGAAGATATGAAAGTAATGGTGTCACTCTTGCTTCAACTTTAATGCAGGAACTTTCCAGGGCTTTCTAAGCTTGCTTTCTCTAGTGGAAAATTTGGATCTCTTGACTTTCGGATAAGATGCTGGACAGCCCATCAAATGATTTATTCCAAAAATGAAACTATCTGAGATAATTGTAATGAAGCTGGTGTGCTTAATTGCAAAACATATAATATGTTTTCCTCTTGCTTTGGCTATATGTTATCATAACCTCTTTCAGTTTGCTCACTGTAACCCTAGTCTTGAAATCTTGATATTAAAGTTAGTAGTCCTTTTATTTTTTTTATTTCCAATGACAGATTAACAGAATTATGAGTGTTTCACCATTCTGCCTCAGATAAAACCTCATCTTTCATCAGAAAAAAAAAGTATAGATTTTGTTAGCCGTAGTACAAAAGGAATTAATCCCCTCTTTTTTGTTTTTATTTACTTATCTAAATGTTAAAATGAAGATGGAAAACATGGTTCTGACTATGAATAGTTGACTGCCTAGTGACTGGATGCAGAGCTTACATAAGTAAAGAGGCAAAGAATAGTGCTCATAAAATGTATCAGATTAAAATTAGTGTTGCAATTTTTGAAATGTTCCTAGTATGTCAAAATATATTGGCTTTTGGGTGTCCAATGTGATATGCCTTTGGAGTGACCTGTATTTCTAAAAATAAAGTCTCTCACATCACTACACACTTTTCAAACTTAAGAATAAATAGTTAAGGTATTCTGGCATTGTATCAAAATGCGCAGTTCTCATGGAAAGTATTACATGCTCTGGCATTATGTAGTGGGTGTGTAAATTTTCCATCTGATCCAGCAGGAGCCTTGCCTTTTTGAAATGTTATGCTCTCAGCTCAAGGGATTTTATGTCATGGAAAACATTAGTGATGGAGTGAATTAAGTATTCTATCCTAATGTGGCTTTAATTTTCAAGCTTTACCATCTCCTGGGCCTTCTCCCAATTTCCTGCAATGAGTATTCAGAATTTGCACAGGACCTTGAAGTTCTACATCACAACTTCTGTCCTTTTTCACCTCATTTGTTGGGTCTCTTTTTCAATAAATATAGACAAGAGAGAAAAAAATGGATTCCTGAAAGGTTCTGCATAAGGAACAAGAACCACAACACAAATGGGTCAGAGGTGGACTTCTGAATATAGACAACCTACATGGTTGGACAGGACAGCAAAGTCCTACTTCAGTTATGCTCCTTCTGTTCTTGCACATGCGTTGATGAGACACCAACTTTGCTACTAATTTTAGGTTAAGTGGGAAGATAAGAGTGACAGTGGACTAGTTATAAGACAATAAAAATCTATCAATCTCATTTCAACTATTAGAAAGACTGCTAAAAGCATTAGCTGCTTTTGAAATTCTTGAAAATGGTGAATAATATAATATAGTGTATTTATTCTTGCACAGAATGAGATTTGAATTCTTTGTTCATCTTCTTTACTCAAAATTATTCTATTTTCCCCCCTTTTCTCTCTTTTTCAGTCCTTGTCAAGCTGACAGAGGTAGTAAATGCAGATGAGACTTTTCACAGGAATTTACAATGTATTTCTCATAGGTTAAAATTTGAATTAGCATTATTTTATGGGAATTCAATGGGGCTAGGGATAGAGCTCCTCTCTCCTTTGTAACAAATATCAATGTTATCAAAAGGCAATCAACAAAGGTCTGTGAAATACAGATGTATTTCTGGGAAAATGGGGCAAAATGTCTGAAATTATTTCAATTATTTCATTTCAATAATTTGAATAAAATATTTTTTGGAGGGGAGGAGGAGGACATTTTCTTGTTCATCTTTCACAGATTATTGCAATTCCTGTAGCAAAAAGTTTGTTTTATGGTGAAACTATATGATGCAGCATACTTCTGTGTATAGTAGATGCTTTGTTTGTTTGTATGTTTGTTTGTTATTGCAGGGGACAAACTCAAACTTCAGGTATGAGAAACTCTTTTTGTAAGATGCTAAAAATCCTTTCTGAATAACTCTTTTTTTTAAAATGAGCCTCATTAGTTTTACTTTGGCCATCCATTTGTGCATTAACATGTGTTACCAATGAATACTACAAGTGTTCACAGTTCATGCCATCCTGTGAAGAGCACACGATAGGATGTAAATTACTCTGAGATAAAACAACAGGAATTATCTTTATAGGCAAGTAGAATTATTGTGGAGACCTGTGGAGGCCCACCTCAAGGACAGCAGTGCAGTTCCATAAGCAAACGGGGAGTAGCATGGGATGCCTTGCTAGTAGGCAACCAACTTCAAGGACGGCAGTGCACTTGTTCCATCAGCAAGAAAAGAACAAAAGCAACTGTACAACTGCTGTGTAACCAAGAAGCTGATTGGATAGTCTTGGTGTATTAGCCTGGGCACAAGAGAATTGACTGACATTAACAACACAGAATGTTTCTGATCCGGCCACCTGGGACAGCGTAGGAGTCACCCTGTGGGATAAGTTTACTCTCAGTGACCAAGAGGCCGCCTCCCTCCTTAGACTGTGGGGAACCCTCTTTGAGGCACTAAAAGCCTATACAGGGTTAGGCTCTAGAGAAAAAAAGGTAAAACGAAAGGGGAAACGTCTGCTGACCCACCTGAGCTGAATCAAGGTACGGATCAAGGTGTGGTGTGTGCAGTGGCTCATGTGAATCTAACTGACAATCCCCTAGATCCAGGACCTGGAGACTCTGCTGCTCTGTACCCCAAAAACTATCATCATTTGACTGACTGGTGGCAGTTTTCAACTCTAAATGAGCGTTAGCTGAGTTCAGTGCTATTCATTCAAGGAGACGGACAAAATGTGTCCGTGCACATAGCTTTTTGGTTTGGCTTGCAGCAGTTGACAGCATTTCAGTCTTAGTCAGTATGCTACCATTTCATGGCTTTATAAAGTTATGCCAAGCTGTGAGTTTTTGTTTCCATTTAAATATTTTAATCAGTCCCAGAGAGTTGTTTTATCCCAGGAACCTGCTGATGCCTTACAGGGGGCATTACTTCACCAAACCAGTTCTGAGCCAGGTTGGCACTGACAAGACAGCCCTTATCTAGGGGAACCTTTGAGGACTCAGTGTCTGTTGGAAATGTACAGAGAGTCTTGAATTAAATCTTGCACATGCTTTTATTACTGATCTCAGCACAGAAGACGACAATCTTGGCTACTTTTATCCTAGTTTAAGACAGATAATATATCGCGTTTTGTTCAGAAAGTTAGAGCAATCGTATTGATGATGGCAAAGAACCCGGATCTGTCCCATAAATAAATGTGCTAATCAATAGACTGTTGTACAGGAACTTTATAAGGACATGAATGATTTAGGCAACTAATTCCAGGAAAAGGAATTCAGGTTGTCCAAAATTTACCTGCATATCCTACTTGATGCAAGAAGGCAGAAAGATTTTCAAAGCAGTAATTAATTTTTACTAAAAAATGTAGAATTTCAAAATGAAAGTGTTTCCAAAAGAGAGCTTGCTATTTCTTACTTTAAAAATAACTGTTCAGAATTCATCAGATTTGCAAATTTTTTGCCTTCTTTTTTTTTATTTTTTTTCTATTTGAGGGGGAAGGAGAGTGTTAAACAAGAATTCCTGAAGAGCAAAATGGCCAACCAAATGGTATTTTTCAGCAAATAACTAATTTACCCCCTACTAACTGCCGACTCCACTTGAACTCAATCTTTATCACATTTTAGTATGGCTTCACAGAAGAATAGATCATTCTTATCTACCAGATGGGACTGATAATAAAGGGAGACTATTCTACTGAAATTTACATGTAGGTTTTCCCTGCAGTACAAATACAAGGCCCAGATAATCTAAATGTGTTTTGGAGAGGTGGCCAGAAAGAGTTCCAAGTTTCTCATGAAACTTCTCGAGCAAAAGAGAATATTTTTATTCATCCTCATTACAAGACAATTTAAACACCCTTGAGCCAAAAGAACTTGGAAATTTACCCAGTATTAAATGAAGAGATTAAAAGATTTTATGAACTGCTGGGTCTAGTCAGAATTGGGCATATGAGCTGTAATAAAGTGACTAAAGGTTTTGCCATCCGAGCATGCAGCTTGTCTTTGTCTCATGCCATCTCTTGAACATAATCAGAGGAGACCTTTATGCTGCTTCAGCCTAGATCATCAAATCTGTTTGGGTGATGCAATCCAGATTCACAAAGTGCCGTAAGCAACAGCAACTTTTACAATTTCAGCACTTATATGCTGATGTCTGGCTCTACAAGTCGAACTCATATTCTGGTGATATTCACGTCTGGTGAACAGGGAGGCTCCCAGGAATGGGATTTGCAATAAGCAGGGGACTAAATACGGTATATCTTTCCCAGTCAATAGAAAACAATATGCAAAGGATTCTTTCTTAAATTGAATCTGCCTGCTTGAAGACAGGTTGTAGAAACCAGAAACCTTCTTCTGGCCTTTGCGTAAAACTCATGCAATTAGAAGGGATATAATGTTGCACCTCAATGGATATGGGAAAGGAGAGTATTGATTGCTGAGCCTTCTCCTCAAGTTGTTCAGATTTTATGCATTAATGAGTCACTGACTAAAAGAAACAGATTAGAGAAAAGGTCTTAGATCACTTGACTGACCTGTCTGAATAGAATGCTACAAGATAACATTCATCTTTGACTACAAATTGTGTCTATATATGTATTTTAGTTTTGATCAGGAACAAGCTTCAGAACTTCTTCTGAGCTCTGATTTGTAGTGCAGAACAATCTTGAACAATTTAAATCACTTTTGATGAAAACTAAATAGAAAGATGCTCTCTTCCATCTACTCATCATACCAGCTGCTTTCTGGGAATATGGCAGGCTTACATCCTTTGACATCAAGAGAACAAACTTTGAGATGCTTGGAAGAATCCAAAGGAGAAGTGTCCAGAACAGCTTGTTCATTTTCAAGGATTGCCTTGTCGAAGCTCAAGAACTGTCCATCCTGATATGCAGAATATCAATCAAAGGTGGCAGAAGATCAGCAATGATAAAAAAAAAAAAAAAAAAAGAAATGCTGATTAAATTCTGATATAACAATAAGGAAAAATGCAAAAGGTGTAAACAGAAAAAGACAACTTGAGGGGAATATAGACACACTGCCTGAGTATGCAGGGAAGGGATTAGGAAAGCCAAAGATCAGGTGGAGCTGAAACTGGCAAAAGATGTCAAGGGCAGCAAAAAAGACTTCACAGGTATATCACTAGCAAAAGGAAGGTTAGGGAAAATGTCAGATTATTACTGAATAAGACAGGCGACTCCTGACAAAGGGCATGGAAAAAGCCAAGTTTCTCAATAAAAACTTTCTTCAAGAATCCCAAGTCCTTCAGACCAATAGAAAAGTCTCAGGCAAGGCAGACAGCCTCAGTGGAGGATGATCAGATTAGGGAACATATAGAGAAAGTGAAAACATGTGTGCCCTGATGGGATACACCTATTATTACTGAGAAACCTGAATGTCAATGTGAGATCATTCTTCATTATCTTTGCATAAGATAATAAGGTCATGGCAACTGGGGGAGGTTCCTGAGGACAAGAAAGTCCCTCTTCTCAAGAAAGGCAAGAAAGAGGATCCTGGGAACAACAGGCCAGTGAATGACAGGGCTAAATCCATTAGGAAGTGATGGAACAACTAATCTTGAAAATCTTTTACAAACACATTAAGGACAAGATGGGAGCAGCTGTTGAGGAAATCAAAATTGCTTATTCCTTTAGTGAATGAAGTGGCTTGGTGGATTAAGGAAAAGCAGTATAGTTTTTTTTATCTTGGCTTTAGTAAGGCTTTTGACATTGATATCTTCATAGACTTACTGATGACATACGTACTTGGTAAGTGGACACTGAGATGGATTAAAAACTCTTCTTAGAACTTCTTGTCTCAGAGGGATGTTATTAGTAGCATGAAGTCCTGCTGGAGGCCAGTCTTTGGTGGCAGATTCCTGGGGCCAATACTTTTTTACTGCTGTTTAGAGGGACCTCAATAGGCTGGAGAGATGGAAAGACAGAAAGATCATAAAATTAAACAAATGGCTAGACAAAGTCCTGCCCTGTGTGGGAATAACTCCATGTACCCATACAGGCTGGGTGCTGACCAGCTACAACAAGTTGGAGAACAAGTTGATCAAGAGCCAATATTGTGTGCTTGCAACAAAGGTAGCCAACAGCCCCAGGGGATGCACTTGTCAGAGTGTTATCAGCAGGTCAAAGAAGGTTTTCTTCCCTTCTACTCAGCATCTGGCATGGTGTGCTGGACACACCAGTACAAGAGAGACACAGACCTCCTGGACCCACTCCAGTGAAGGACCATAAAAATGATCAAGGCACTGGAGCATCTTTGATATGAAGAGAGGCTAAGAGAGCTGGTACTGTTCAGCCTGGAGAGGATGATGCTTGAGGGAGGGATATATTAATGTACTTGATCTTTCTCTCTCTCTCTGTCATATATTACTTGTGATATGATATATGTAGTTACATATAAAAAACAAAATCCATGAAAATACATATTATAAATGAATAAACATCAAATCGGAAAAAATATTTTATGAAGAGAGTGTATGTAGGGAAAAACACACACATGTATGCACTATAGGTATCTGAATATAATAAAAATACTTGATGGGTGGGCATAACGAAGATGAGCCAAACTCTTCTCAGAGGTATCCAGTGACAGTACAAGAAATTATATATATTTCTGAGACTATGACCCAGACCCTGGCCCTTAGTGGATTTAAACCAATAAGGATGTGAAATACTTACGAAGGCAGTTACAAGGGTTGAGGATAGCATAATTACAAGACTGTCAGTTTTATTACTGGTTATGTACTATTAGAGCAGTGGCAAATAATCATTGCTTTGTGTGATAGCTTTGATCCTGCTGTCAGGCAAGCAGCTATTAGAGGCTAAAATAACATCTTGGCCTGATTAAGCGGTCAGTAAGACAAAAGTAATACCACATGAGAGATTATAAAAGCCATCAGAATTGCAGGTCAAAGGCACATGGTCAGGAATAAAAAAAAAGTCAGGCAGGGTTTAGGCTTTTCACACAAGGATCTCAGAGAGAATGGGGGAAAGAATACAAACTGAGAGGGCTGAAGATCATGTTATAAGTATATGACAGCATGCTCAGATCTATTAAGCCAGTATTTGAGTCTATCAGAGGAGGGTGAGGAGGATATTTAATATATTTAGTAAGTGACTGTTCATTATACAGAAATTAGGCTGAATCACTCTGTGGAAGTCAATGATTCTTCCTTGACTATGGAGGGAAACTAGTATGACTAAATTTCTCACTTGGACATCTCAGGTATGTGAAATTTAAATAAACCTGTTTCAGAGATCTGCTCCTTTCCAACCAGTGACAGAGGTAATCAACAGCAAAATGCAAGAATTTTGCATTTATTGTTTATCCTGCAGATAGGGCAGAAGGATAAATCAAAGGTGGTGGTTACTAGGCTCATAAACCAATATCTACACAATTTAAGGTCTCTTGGAGACCACAGTACTCTTGTAGGCCTAAGCTATGAATTAAAGGTATTGCTGGGGTAGCTGTATTGCCAGGATAGCTATAGTTTAAATGTAGTTATTTGTGGGAAGAAGTACTTTGCTTGCATAATTTATACCATATGCCCAAGTGTCTTGGCTCCGACCGCAGCAAAAACAGATACCTAAAGAAGATCATAGGAACTAGGGCAGCACATAGTGGTATTTTCCCATGGTATTTTCCCAGCATCTGGCAATTTGAGGCTTAGGGACTTCCTGAGCCAGACATCATAGTTAAGACCCCTCAATAGATTTTTGTTCTATGAATTAGTGTAATTACTTTTTGGATCCATGCGAACTTTTAGCACCCGCAGCATCCTGTTTCAATTCTACAATTGACTAGTTTCTTTTGGGGTCCACTAGTCCACATGTTAGAAAGAAAGGCAAATAATCATTCTCTAGTGATTCATTCCTCAAAAGATAAAAATTATGAGTATTTAGCAAGGATTTCCATTTAGAAAAAAAAAGCATAGTCATGATAGCCATGTTAGATATCTGACCATTGGTAATGTTAAGTTTATCTTCAAATCAGAGAGGTCATAGGTGGGATATCATGGTAACCAATGTACTGTTGTCAGTACATTATGAAAAATTTCAATTTGATTTTTTTTCTGGACACTAATGGCTGATTAATTTCATTTTATACATGTGATTCTGAAAAGAATATGCTTAGATTTTGTATCCAGGTCACACAGTAGAAATGAAGAGAATTAAACTGACAATATCAATACAAAAGAGTACTTTTAAAATGATCAGTGAGTAGGACAATGGTAATGAAAATTTGCTACAAAGTTTTTTTTAATTGTTACAATGTATCTTGTTTCACTGGAAAGATTTGAGTTTCATGTTTAAATCATCAAAGACTCGTATATTTGAGGTCATATTGTAATACAGCAGGAGTTCAAGAAGGTTCCACTTTATGACATTGAGGCACATCTTCAAATATGACAGCTTTTCTTATTCCGATCATATTTTGATTGACATATTCCTTTAAATCATTCCAGATATACAGATCTTTCTGAAATTAAATAGCTGAAAACTATGATTATATTTTTAATAGTTCACTGATTCTTGATCAGGTCCTAAAAATAGAGATAACTAAGATGAGGCACTCCAAAGGCCTACCTTGCCTTATTTTAGTTTAGAAAATGGGCACAGTGAAGATAGAGGAGAAAAAAAATTGTGAGGTAAAATGTATGGACAATAAGTCATGGAAATTGTATAGGCCCACAAATTTATGATGAAAGATTCCTAAAAAAATATTGTCAAACACAAATGAAGTTTTAATGTAGTTTTATGTCCCCAAGTTCTAAACTTTATCTTTCATCTTATTGTCAAACAGAATAAATTGCTGTAAACAATGACAATGGAAACACTTCAGATTTAAAGTGTTGAAAGCACTACTTAATTTGTGACACTTACATGCACATGAAGAATGTCTGTCCTTGTCTTTGGCTTCCTGAAAAAGAGATTTCTCTTTTTTCCTAAAGTTTCTATTTGAGTTCTGAATAAAACTCATTCTCTAGTGTATATTTTGTGGGTTCAAGAGTAAAACTTATGCCAACTTCTAAATACATAAAAACAAAGACGTTTTTGTAATTTCTGTACATTGTCTGCTCTTTCCAACTTTCTTAAGACTTTAGTTTGTTGATGGGAGAGTAAGGGACCAAATTCTTCCGCAATGAAATTGCAGAGCTGTAGGATGTGCTCAGCCTGGGTGGTAATTTATGGAACGCTAAGTGACTTTGCTTTGCTTTTTAAAGTCTGTTCTCCAACTGTTCTGATGTGATGAATCAACATTTGTGTATGTATCTGAGAAAGGAGATAAATACTTTGTGCCTGTTTGGCTGGATTTCTGGAAACGCTCCTTACAGTGGCGCTGACTGATTCACTTGTGTTCAGTAGTGATTTACCCTTACATCTCCAGCCTCCTGGCATCCATCTGCCTCTGCCATGCACCTCTGTGCCCATATTCCATACCCATGGCGCATGGCATGAGAAAGGGCCTGGATGGGGAGTAACATCTTTCCATTCATCGATGGCAGTTAATTCAGAGTTAGAAGAGAATGAGGAAGACTTGAATGAAATTACTGTAAGAAAGATGTCTTCTCCGGATTATCCTGAATCCTAAACTTTTGAGACCAAGCTTTTTTTGTAAGGAGCTGAACTACTTTTAAGCTACCAAAATCACGTCTGCTAAAATATTTGGTTGGTTTTTATGGTATTTCCTTGTATATGTCAGAAATCAGTTCTTACAGATTTATAGCCTCAAAACAAATAACGTAGTTTAAACAGTTATT
>JAVCKT010019679.1:14020-25331 GCA_032273925.1 Rhynchotus rufescens | reverse complement strand
GCAATGCTGAGACCCTGTATCCATAGCTGAGTAGATATTTAGCTGTTTAATAGGGGGTCACAATAAAAATGAAGTACTGTTCTACTTCTCTTGACTTGCTGCCCTTAAATGATTGTTGCTTGAGATGAGCCATGGGGTAGGGGTTATTAAATTCTTTTATCATTCTTAGGTATATTTGTGGTGGTGCTTCAGTAGCTCAGTTCAGCATTGGCCGGTGGAGAAGGGATTCATGTGACAGTTTAGGTAACGTTATGTAAGGGAGCAGTATAAATCATCTTAGTGCTGCTGTCGTGCACCATTCACCAGTGTCCCCAGGGCAGGTCACAAGTTTCAGCTTAACGATTTTCAGTATTCTTAGTGCTGCTGCAAAGTAGCACGAAAATAGTTAAAGAAACTAGTGCATTTTTAGCTTTAGTTTCTGGGAATCTCTAGAAAGCTTTCCTGAGGGAGGAGAGGATGAACGAACAGAGAAGAAACTTAAAGGTGCTGCGTTTATTTTTTGAGGAAGATGATGGTCAGTGAGGGAAAAGGAAGGTGAACGCAGCAAGTATGGCTCAGAAACAGTGGCAGCATCCTAGTAGAAGTTTTTCCCTGTGATAGTGAATCCAGGTTGCTGTTTATCACTGGATATTGTTTTGTCATATTTGGGATATAAAAAATACTGCCTGGTGTCTGTTTTGAGCTTCTGTTACCTTACTCAGATGACAACTGTAAATCCCACATTTGGCTGTATAATTGGTCTATTGTATTTGCCCAGCAGGCAGTCCCAGAAGACTCCAGTGATTGTTTTTCTATTGTTGTTTTAATTCTGGATGTGTTTGAGAAAACATTTAGTTAGCACAATTGAAAGGAGTCACTTCATGTCTTCTCTTTTTCTTTTTCCCCAGCCAAAAAGACTTTTCTAGGGCAAAATAAGTCATTTTGGGGACCACTGGAACTGGTAGAAAAACTTGTTCCTGAAGCTGCAGAGATCACAGCAAGTGTGAAGGATCTCCCAGGGCTGAAGTGAGTATGGTCTTGTACTGCACAAGGACATAGTATGGTTTTCTAGCAGGAAAGATGATAAAGAGAAGAAAGGAAAATCAGTCTTCAGGAACTGATCTGCCATCTTCTGCTAATACAAGTAGCTCATACTCTTAATTAAGAAACTGCAGGAGGAAAGGAAGGCACTATTTATTTATTATTAAGGAAGGCACTTAAGAACATTAGGTTATTGCCAGCACTGAGTGATGAGGTACCCTATGAACAGGAACAGCCTTTATGAACTCCTTTTTAAAATTCAGATGGAAGAGAAGGTGCAAGCTGGATGCTTTTGAGCCTTATTTTTGAACATTAGAAATCCAGAGTCCACTTGATTTTTAAAATGTATGCAAATGAACTTTTGAAGTTGGTGTAAAAGCAAGAATCAGTCGTGAAGTTAAAGAAGATAATAGGTTATGTTAAAGAGGGATTAAAAAAAGTCTTTGGAAATGCATCGCTTTTAAGAATCACATAGTCACCTCAGACATGGCATTTGGGTTTGCTTGTTCGAGTTGTAAAAAGAAACTGAGTGAAGAATGGAAACTGGGGAGACGAAAAAGAGAAGTTTAAGGGGAATTCTGTCTGCAAAGCAAGCTTAAGATTAATTTGTCATTTCTCAAAGATGAGATGCATAACTGAAACAACAGAAATAACGCAGAGAAGGTTACTGTCAGGCTAGTATTTAACCATGTACAAATGGACAATTGCTTTTACTGAAGGGCTATGCAGGACTGTGCTTCAAACCACCTGAAGGACCAAAACTCCTTTTATCTTATTTTTTTTTAAAAATGTAGGAATAATTTTTTTGGTTATTTTTTCCCTTTGTTTTTAGAAAGAGGCAGTTGTAGAGACTAAGTCTTTAAAACTCAGCTTTGTATGTAATGTGTACTTATCAACTGTTTGGGAGTTAGTTGTTAGGCATTACTGAGGTCAAAAACTTACTTGGTAATGATGATGAATTCTATGGGCAATAGTTGCTTATTCTAATTTAAGGTCAGAAAAAAATGGAGTTTTCCACATGGTACTTGGGGTAAGACAGGTGACCAACTGCACGAAGTTGTAGAAAAGAAATTCCCTTTTAATTGTAGTATTGCTCTACATGAGGGATTTGCACCTTCCAGTTAACAAGAGAAATGGAGGGAGAAGGCTGTGACTGACCTGCTATTTGCTGCAAGTGTGCCAGGGGGCAAAATACTTGGAGAACACTATTTAGTTGGTGTTTTCAGATGTCTCTGTGGATTCTCACCAGGCTTAGCATCCACTGAAGCAGTGGTGCTTGGGCATCTGTGCTGTGTTGAGGTTTACATGTATTCTTCTGATCTGTCAATTGATCTCTGTCTATATAGTAGCATCCAACCAGTGTCGAGTGAGGGAAATATTCTAATAACAAAGGCATAATTCGTTGAGAGACACGAAATGATGGCTTAAGTAAGCCTGTTAGTAGCTATTTGCTCTTCAATATCCTATATCTTCCCATTTTCGTTAAGGAAGACTATTTTTGAGATGAGAGAGACAGCAGAAATTTCAACTAGAGCAGGGTTTTTCAAGGGGTTTTTGAATGGGACCCTGCAGTAGGTAACTCTCATTTTTGGTCTTTGCAGGACACCTGTGGGTAGAGGAAGAGCTTGGCTTCGCCTGGCTCTCATGCAGAAGAAACTCTCAGAATACATGAAAGCCTTGATTAACAGAAAGGATCTTCTCAGGTGAGCATTGCTGCCTCTAAGATAGGCTTGGTTTAAGTTGGTCACGCTTGTATGATTTCAAAGATCCTTTGTGTGTACTTCCTTTTTGAGTGGCAGTGTTGTGAAATCTAGAACTTGCTCTGAGGCATGATAAATGCTTAGGACTTATTTTGTCAGAAGCTGTCATTTCTCCATTTTTTTTTAAATTATCTTTGGTATCTATTACATTTTAGTCACGTAGTGCAGAGAGAATGCACTATTCTTTTTTTGAAAGATCTTGGGCCTAGTTTTGTTTCTCACCTCGGCCTTTACCCACTCTGAAGGGGAACAAGTCATTTGACTTCTCTGCCTCTCTGCTGTGTTTATAAAACAATAATAAATTTGTAGATTAGTTGGAACTCGATGGATAAGAGCCACTATCTGTGCAGAGTGGAGATATTTAATAAACATGTGGATGTGAACTGAGGCAGGTAGGTTTTTGTTAGCTCTTTATGCAGATCCATAGCTGACTAGAGGTGCAGAGGAGGACTTGCTGTTGACCATTGGAAAATGTGGAGGTGGCTTATGGTAGAGAAGTTGGTACTAGCTAGTACCAACTAGTAAAAGTGTGCTTGGATCTCTTCTCAACAGTTGAGAATCCATCTCTCCTGCTTCTTGGCCCTTTGCCTCATCTAAAGATATAGTGTACGAAGAGATACCCATTCTAGGCCCTTGAAATGGTGCAGGAGTACGTTGGTGGTACACAGGAGTACGTTTGTGTGTTGGTGACATCTATGTGGCTTTTTAGTAAGCATGAACTTGCATTATATGATTGTAGGAGATAACCTTCAAGTAATTATGTGCTTGTACTAATTCATCCATAAGTTTTACTTCACTCTAGTTGATTTTTCAAAGATGCAACACACTGTCTTCTTTTGGTGTGCATCCTGCAGTGAATTTTATGAGCCTAATGCACTCATGATGGAAGAAGAAGGTGCTATCATTGCTGGCCTCCTGGTAGGCCTGAATGTCATCGATGCCAACTTTTGCATGAAGGGTGAAGACCTGGATTCACAGGTACTGGGTATTCACTTTAGTGTTCTCTTTCTGCTCATTTAGATCAGATTTCCACTGCAAAAGACTTCCCTCGTGTCAAATCTCTTTATTGCTTGTAGCAGTATAAGAATAATAACTAAAGGTTGTTACTACAGTTGCATTATTCAGTTAGTAGACAGTGTTGAGATCAGAGGCTTAGGCTTTTGTTTTAGAATGGCTCCTTTCAAATTAATTTTTGTTGGTAGAAAAAGCTTCGTCACGTAAGCTTAGTCTCTCTTCTGACTTGAGTGCTAGCCTGACACTTTGCCTTGCTTATTTCTGTGTAGTAGTGATCTAGTTACCATTCACACAAAGAGTGCTCTTGCCTCTGTGCTCTTAAATTTTAATTTCTTAATGTGCTACCCAAAAGCCCACTCCACAGTTAACTCTGCTGCTCTGCTTTGCTGTGGTCTGAATGCAGGTCCTGTGTAGGGAAATGTGGAGTAGAAGAATGGACAAAAACAGGGGGGAGATGGGCAGAAATGTTAATTCACTCAGAGCATGTTATGAGATCATCTGTGAACCAAAAGAAAACAAGCCAGTATGTGCTATTGTTTCAGCTTGAGTTGTTTGTATGTGGATGTGTTGATGCCCTGATTTTGCTCTTATCTCTTAAGACTTCCTTTCCAACGTAGTGTTTCTGCTAGAACATTTGAACTCGTCTGTTCTCTCGTTTGTTCTGCAGAGATTACTGTTATAATGAATCCTTATTACACTAAAACATGCACTGATATTCTTAATGAATGGTCCAGTATGTATATGGATACAGGGAGTATTCAGTCTTAGGAAAAGGTTTTAATGTAGAATTCCCAAACTTTGTTTTCTAGGTTGGAGTTATTGATTTTTCAATGTATTTGAAAGAGGGAAACAGCACGAAAGGCAACGAGGGGTAAGTGCAAGCCCAGCTGTTCCCCATCTCGCCTACAGTAACTTGTGTTCAAGTATGCAAGTTGGTCTGTCAGCTATTATGTTTTTCAGTCAGATGCTTCTTGCAGTGAGTTACTCGTTGTTTTGTGAACTATAACATAAATAAAGTGCTGGAAGTGTTGAGTTCGAAGAAAGTCTACTAAAAATTTTGAGTATTGTTGTTCAAATGGCTGATTGAAATTAAATAGTTGACAAGTGACCCGCTGCTGAGTCAGCTCTGCTATTATTTAAAGTATTCTGGAAAAAAAATAATTCAGTAGCTTTTAACAGTTTTGCGGTTAGTCAGATAGGAGCTGATTTTTCAGCATCTTAGAAATAATTTCTGTGGTCAGAAATGGCTATATTAGCATCAAAGGTCCAAATAAGAGTTTTTGTGCCAAGGTACTTCTATGTAGCTGTCTAACGTGAAGAACAAGAAGTCAAAACGTGCAGCTTGGGTACACTGGCTCATCTAGTGTTATGGTTATCTGAGATTCTTCAAGAATACTTCCTCCTTAGGGAAGTTTTATTTTGCATGTAGGTATATTCTTTTACCATTATTCCTCAGGATCAGATATCTTGCAATCTTTTAATCTGTTGTTTTATTATTAGAAAGGGTTTCCTTAAGATGTCCTGCTGAGAATGCCTGCAAAATACACTTGTTGGCAAGTTTTGCTGAGTGCATTTGGTATGAGTCATGTTCAGCACAAAAGTGGCAATAAGATCAGCCTTTTTTCCCCCACTGGATTGCTGTTGTGCTAATTGAAATGTTGCAGGCATTCTTGTGTCACAAAATGCTTGAAGGTTATTGAGATGAATGAAGTGATTGTAGCTTCTGAGAAGTGAGAACTGTGGCTGACCATGAAGGTTATTTTGCTGTTTTTGCTGTATCATGTCTATTGCCCACACTCACCAGGACACAGTGTGCTCAGTGCTGAGCTGAGGCTGTGGGCTGTACTGCCACAGTCCTCTTAGGCCTTTAACCATGTCCTTTAGTTCTTTGAATCCATGTGGCGAGGTTTGGGATCAGAGAGAAATTGTACTGTTTGCTCCTGCTCCCTGTGCCTGGATCCACATAAACACTCAGTGGCAGCCTGCCTGTGCCCAGCAGTGTGTGGGAAGCCAAGCCAGGAACCTGCACTGCTAGGGATAACCAGGATGGCCAGGATAGACCCTTGCATCCTTGGTAGAAGCCAGCTGGATGACTAGTGGTTGACTGCTCTATGCCAATTAATTGCTGGGTGGCACAACAGACCTGCCATTCTGCCCGACAGCCTCCAGAAATATTGTGCACTTAGGATCTTTGGATAGAAGAAAGCTGCATTGGGGGTGAGCTGAAGGTTATTTCTCTCTTTTTTCCTCTGTTTTTTTCCTTTCTTCCTCCCCTCCCAGAGATGGTCAGATAACTGCTATTTTGGACCAGAAGAACTATGTAGAAGAACTCAATAGACACTTAAGGTAATATATTAATTTTGTAAATATATGTTATTGTTATATAGGACAACATAATTGAAAACAGACTTGAAAAAAAGCAGGAGTTACTGTACCATCTTTTTTTCTTTAACAGTGCTACAGTTAACAACCTACAGGCAAAGGTGGATGCCTTAGAGAAATCCAACACTAAACTGACTGAGGAGGTAAGTATAAGAAAAAAGGACCTCATATTTTGGCCTTTTGAAATCAAGGATTAGAAAGATATTGGAGATTTTTTCCAGAACTGGGATATGCTTGATCATGTATTTTTAAGAGTGCAACTGGAATTACTGAAGAGACAGGGAATTATGTTGATCCTCGCCACACTTGAAGTGGAAAAACAGCAAACTCTTGCTGGTAAAAAGTAAAAGATCTTAAAGGTACTTTGTTCTCTGAAGGTTTTTTCAGTGCTTTTCTTTTTTGATTTTTTTTTTTTTGGAAGAGGTTGTAGAAAGCATCGAACAGTATGTATGAATTCATTTGCATATAGCACATGTAAATTACAAGACAGTCGGACACCGCAAATGTTTTTAACTTGTGTTTATTTTGGCTGATGCAGAAGTTGACTACAATGCTAAGGTATTAATTGATGTTAACTGTATTTCATATGATGAAGAACTTAGTGGTGGAAGTTAGTATATCTGCTTGGGGTGTAAAGGAGTAAATACTGTACTTTGCAATTAAAAGGAGTATTGTTTTAATTCGAAAATGTGGTCTGCCTTTCCTGTGTTGCCACTCTTGACTGATTATTAATGCCTAATATGCTCTATCAGTTAGACCTGTAGGTTGAATTCCTGTATTCATTGGAGTATTGTTGATTTTAATAGTTTTGTTGCTTTTTGCTAATTGCAGTCTGCATGCTATTGAAAGTAGCAACTGACCTGATACTGGAACGTGCTGTGCCTATCAGAGCTATGTGCAGGGTGTAGTTAATGAGTTAGGTTACATGTCACATCCACCTGTCTGTTAGGCATGAGCTGCTCCCAAGACTTAGTCTTGTCAGGATACTTTGTAGTGGATCTGTCATTAAATAACTTTACTGGTCTCATAAAATGTCAGTGAACCAGTGAATTCCCCCCACCTCCTTTGCAAGTGTTATGTAGGTCATGGTAATGATTTACTCTTCCAGCTCCCTCCACCTCCCCCCTAAAAAATGCAAATTATTTTGACTTTTGACCTTACAATTCAAGTAGCCTGTTGGTTTGAAACAAGGTTCTAATCAGGAAATCCATTGAGGAACATGTCCTGCCTTGAGCAGGTGCTTTGTGCTATTTGCCCTCGGTTTCAAGCCAAAACTTCACTTTTGTGATGTCCTGGTAGTACTTGTGGTGCTGTCCTGTGCAGGTGCTTGAGCAACTTGCATCTCAGGTGCTCTGACTGCTTGTGTGTCCAAACTAGCAGAGCTTTAGCAGGCTCAGGCAAGTGGGTGGCTCTGTGGCGACTGCATCACTGATCATTTGGTTGTTTGTCACATGGTGGTGGTCATATTTCCATTGCTCAAGTCGGTGAAAATTAGCTGCCATGTTCCTCCTTTTCTCCATTTTAGCATCTTGGCAAAGGAGCAGGAATGAAGTGAGGATTTCTGTAGTTGTGTTATAACCAGGTGTTAAACAGAATCTAGCAGGTAGTGACCCGAAGAACTTGAGTGACTTCACTGGAAGACATGAACTGGAAAGCTGTGGTTTGGCCAGTAATGGAAACCCACCACACTGGCGCTGACTGTTTTACTTCAGATTGCCCCTCTCCATAGGGAGGCAAAAGCAGAGGCCAAATTGTAGTTTACTGCTGTAAACGAACAACCAAACAGAAGCTCCCCTCGAATGTGAACAAGGAGTGCCTGATGAAAATCTCTTCAGAGAAGAAAAAACATATGTGAGGTAAATTGTTGCTGATACAGACCTGTTGTTTTATTTTGTCTGCAGCTTGCTGTTGCAAACAACAGAATTATTACACTGCAGGAGGAGATGGAACGGGTTAAAGAAGAAAGTTCTTACATCTTGGAGTCCAATCGTAAGGTTGGTGGCTGTAGGATTCCTGAATCCACTGGGCAGATCCAGCTTAAATGGGATAGGGAGGAGCTATTTCAGAGACCCTTTTCCTTATGTATACACACAAAAGAGCAGTAGAAGAGACTCTCTCCAGCTGGGCCCTCCACAGAGGGCAGCAGATGGACCCTGGCCATGGTACATCCTACCTGGCAGTAGCTGATTGAACTGTGAGCACATGCGAAGCTGATGGTTAATACAGCCTGTCTGTGGCTTGCTACGTGGAGACGAGGAAGGATGGTTTACCAGGAGGCTGGCAAGTAACTTAAGCAAGTGGGAGTTCTGTTACTTTGACCTGAAATGCTACCCGATCTTAAATCAAGGAGTGGTATCTTGAAGTACTCAACGTGCTTTTCTTTACTTATGACACATATGAGGAACTCTGACAGAGTTGAATGCTAGTTTTAAAATACACAGGATGGTTTTACATATTTTATCATTGTACTTAGTACACTGTCCAAGGCCTGAAAGTGAACAAGCAGTATTGTATGCACTGAGTTGCTCTAAGCAACTGAGTTAAAGTGAGATACATTAAGCTCGCAAGGGAGTTGCATGATGCATTAACTGAATGAAGGTACCTGATTTTGGTAGCTGTCAAGTTTCTTTTCAAAGAAACTTCAAAGAAAAGAAAATGATCAGGACATTACTAGGTGCTGGATTACTCGTGTAAAATGATGGGTTGATTGGGTTTATTCTTTACCTTAGGTCACCAAGGACAGAACTGCAGATGGACACGCACTTACTGAGGCACGAAAGCAGTTAAAGGAGGAGACTCAATTGCGTCTGGTAAGGGCAGTGGGAGCTTGGTGCTCCACAAAAAGGCTTTCTAATGGGTAGCTAGTTACTGTCAATCACTTCAGAAATGGTTCTTTTGGGGGTAGTTTTCATTCCAGCCTGCCCTGCTTCAACCTGATCTGAGAGAGTCTGTCAGAAGTGATGTTGGTTCTTTTTTTTTTTCTTCGTGTGTGTGCCTGGGTTGACCAATTTGAAGTCTGTTTATTAAAACAGGCAGTGCCTTTGAGTTGGTCTGTCTTGGGCATCCCCCCTGAAGATAAGGTTGTTGTCAGGATCACAACTCTTTATTCAGTATAGCGTATGTTCAATTGAATGTAACATGTTGATTTGATGATGAGGCAAATGTTTGAACAGAATGTTTTTAGGAAGTTAGCCTGCAAACTTGGCATTAGTCTGCCGTGTCAGAACGTGGACCCCAATAGGACTTAGTTACTTTCTGCTAGTAATGCTGCTGATGTGGATTTAATGTTTGACCAAACTTAGTTAGTTTTCCTTAATTGCCTTTCATATGTCTGAGCTGTAGCTGTAATGGAGGGCTAGGATAAGGGTTACGAGTACTGGAAAAGGCTATTTGGAAGTGCTGACGGCTGTGTGTGTTTCAGGATGTGGAGAAAGAGCTGGAGGTGCAGATCGGGATGAGACAAGAGATGGAGCTGGCCATGAAGATGCTGGAGAAGGACGTTTGCGAGAAGCAAGATGCACTGGTGGCGCTCAGACAGCAACTGGATGATCTCAGGGCCCTAAAACACGAACTGTCTTTTAAGCTGCAGGTAGGGCAAGAACTAAATCGAATGCAGTGAATCCTTAGTAATAAGTGTGGGCTCTCATGCTTGGTCTTTTCTTCTTTATTTAGCAGTTACTTGCTATGGAAGGATGACAGGCTGGCCAAGTCATTTCACTCTTGATGCTGTTTCATGCTTTTTCCTAATCCTAAGCAATTCCTAGGAAAAAGGAATTGCTTTTTCCTAATCTAATTGGACTGGCTTGCTTTAGGACTGACATTCTTAACCTCAAGTTAAATGGGATTTGAGCAAGGAACTTCAGGGAGGATACACTATCCGTAATGGAGTCATAGTGTTTTGACTTGTTTTGCATGTCTAAAAACTAAGCAAGATGAAAAAAACTGAGAATGCAGTCTAGTATTTTCATGTATGTGGTGGCATTGCACATGGTATTGTTCAAGTAACAGAAAGACTTGAGGAAAAAAGTGTACTAAAGTAAATACTAAAGTCCAGAAGTAAGTACTAATACGAAATTTAGAACAGGGGAAATAATTTCTACTTGCCTTGAGCCAGTCATTATGTGCAAAACAGTTGAGTGGTATTAGCAAGTACTGCATTAATGGAAAGTACGTAAAAAGCTGAAGTAATCAGAGTAATTCTCTTCTGTGGTGTCCAAATGTACTCTCTATCTGTAGGAAATAATGTTTTCTCTTGCCGTTAGTGATCTGGTGTTTGCTTTTTGGATCCCCTTTTCATGTCCAGCTGGTTTTGGCCCATGTAATGTTACTTAGCAAGTAGCTTATTGTGTTTGTATGTAGTTTGTTTTTACTGCTGTTTACAAAAGATGGGGTGCCACTTTCTCTGCAGAGTTCAGACATGGGAGCAAAACAGAAGAGTGAATTAAACAGCCGCTTGGAAGAGAAAACAAATCAGATGGCTGCTACCATCAAACAGCTTGAACAAAGGTAAAAAATGAAATATATGCAGTTTTAAGATGATGTGCATGCTGTAGAGGTGCAGTGTGTGCTCTTTCTTTTGGACACCTATGTCTTTATTTGAAACTCTCTACCTCATTTTTACACAAAAATTACAAGTGGAGTGATATCTCCGAGGAAATTGTTAGTAGACAGGCTTTATTTAATTTAGCTTTTTGAGTCCAAGGAGTCTCCGAGTGACCTAATCCTGCTCTGTTTGTCTGCTAGAGTTGCTGCTGACGTGAATAGCAGCAGAGCTAAAACCATTACAGTGAGAGAGGGTGGCCAGCTTAGCCATCACCAGCAGAGCTCTGCAGGGCGAGCAGGTTGGCTCTTCTGGCACCACTTTCATGACGTGCTGTTAGAGACATAACCAGGTCTTTTATTAAAAAAGAGTGATGTTTTAACAGTCATTAGAGTAGAAGCTTTGGTATTCACATGACCTGCATAATTGTTATCCAATCATTTACAAGTAGATTAGGGTCTCTGATAGCATTGATTAAAAACACAAAAATGAATATTGTAGGTACTGTCCTTTTCTTTTCCTCTACTTTTTATTCTCTTTTCTCTGTTAAAGCCAAGCATTACAGTTGTTTGACATAAGATTCAGAACTTAATTA
>JAVCKT010019679.1:0-13995 GCA_032273925.1 Rhynchotus rufescens | reverse complement strand
GTACTAAAATGCATTTAATGAATTGATTAATTTTAGAAGTTGCGTTCTGAGTGATTCCTTACCAAAGAGGTCACTTGTTTGTAGAAAGTTTGTTTTAAAACATGTTGTGGTGCCTCTTTAGCTAATTGATGTGCTCTTTTTCTCTCACTGTTCCTGTTCTTTTATTTCCTCATCATCCTCATTCTAACTTACTCATACAGTGAAAAGGATTTGGTGAAACAGGCAAAAACCTTAAACAGTGCAGCAAACAAACTGATCCAGAAGCATCATTAGACATGTTTATGTCTGGTCGCCTCGTAGCTCTGACATCAGAACTCATTTATGAGGGGAGAACTTAAGAATTACTAAAAGCAACCGTTTAAATGTTAATTGTCTCCTAAGGTTGATTTGGAACTTGCTGAATTTTTAAAATCAGTGAGGTTTTCCTTCAGCGATTTAAGTTGGTTATAAAAATCCCTAACTTTGCCCTGTAAGCTGTTACACTAGCAGTGAGCTGGCCAGTAAACACATCGGGAAAAGCCTAAGGAATGGGAGCCACGTGGCTGTGTCCATCCTGATTCGATGCCCCCTGCGTACAGCAGCACCAGTCTTCACCCTGCGCGGATACTCGCCGCGTTGCCCCAGCCCGTATCGGATGGGCCAGCTCGGGAAAGTCCCCCCCGTTTTCTGTGTTGCCCTTTTTGTGAAGTAGCCGAGAAAATGCATCCCTGGAAGTGGTTGGAAGTAGTCGTGTGCATAGCCCGAACCGTCACCCGTGGGCGTCCGTTCCGTGGGTCTGCCCCGAGCCCCAGAGGAGCGGGAGCCTCTCGGTAGCTCCTGGTGGGAAGAGCAGCCCTCTTGTAACCAAGACTGCTTGCAACGGTCCTGCCTTAGTGACCTGGTGGGAGGCTGGGAGCTTAGCCGTGTTCCTTTGAACTTCATGTGTCCAAATGAGTAGTTAGGTGTCTTAGAGTAATAGGATAGAGTGGTAAGTTCAGTGAAAACCTCCTTACCTTTGCATTGCCTTCTACCTCTGCCATGAATCCCTCTAGAGATACGTTGCAGTTCTTCCTGAGAGAAGGAAGCTGGAGAGGTGTTTTGTTTGGTATTTCCTCTTCCTTAAAAGGTAAATTAATTCGTTTTAAAAAAATATTCTTATATTTATAATCTATTGTTTAAAAAAAAAAAAAAAAAAAAGAAAATTTAAAAAAAAAAGCAAGAAAATGTGCGGTGATGGGGAGTAGGACCAGTCATTTGGTACTTGGCCATTCCTTGTCTGAGTAGTTAGTGGTTGAACAGGAGAGTTGCCTTTTGCTATGGCACTAGTTACATTGGCTTCTGAGTTTCTGTAGCTTGGTACATATGGAATTTGCTAATGGAAGAAGCTTGGGAACAGCCCTGAATAGGGAAAGCTGTTCTCAGCTCCCCAGTGCAAAACTTGAAATAACGGTAGCTTGAACAACTGTAAATGAGTATCCTCTTCCTGGTGGCCACAAGGCTGCACCAGGCTGGCCCTTGGCAGGAGCTAGGCTATAAATTCTCCTAGGAATATTTTCCTTCAGCAGGATCACATTGAGGTGTGTGTTTTGGTTTGATTGCGTACTTCTTTTTTGGATGAGGGTCTTTTTGCTGTGGCGAGATGCTTGGAAGTCCTCTGGGGCCAGCCCCTCTGCTGTCCTATAGAGTGGGCCATAGAGCTCCTGTTCTGACCCACAGAGTAGCACTGCTTGACGTGGCAGGAGGTGGGCAAGTCAGATGGATGGATGGTGGGCTTGACGTGGCTGTGCTGGAGCTGGGCAAGTCAGATGGATGGAGATGTCACTTGGCACGTGTGGCAAGGCCGGCCCTCCTGTGCGCGAGCGCCGTCGCTCTTAGCCCGTCTGAGTGACTCCTCCCCAGCCCCACTTGGAGAGCACACTTCAGCCCTGCAGTCATCCCTAAGTTGCATGTTTGGAAACTAAAACTTCATCTTGGATAATCTGTTAGGATAAAGCAAAAATAAGAAGGAAAAAAAAAAAATCAAGCTTTCCTGAAGATAGCCAACTAGCTAGAGTTACGACAGCTAACTCCTCTGCCCTTCCTCAAATTTCTGTTGTAGAAACAAGAGTTTGGACTGGTTTTGTTTGCCGTCATAGCAGTTCTGAAATTAGGTAGTAGTTAAACCTCTGGCAGTTTCTGGCCAATCTCAGGCCCAAAGCAGAGATGCTCTGGTGTGCTAATGCCCGGCCACTTGGTCCAATGTGGTAGTCTGCGGAAGAGACCAGGAAAATGCACTAATTCTAAATATAATAGCTAACCTATGTTGCAAGTTCCAGTTACATGTGTAAAGCTGAAATGTAACGTACATTAAAATCAAATTTGACTTAAAATTCTGTGTACTTGAGGTTTGCTTTGAACCTGGATAAAAGTGATGTTTTATGTTTTTCATCTAATGGCTGTAAACTGTAGTAATAGAATAAAAAAAACATTGAAAATCAGAGCTTCTGCCTGGTTCACCTACATCTTACTTTTCTTTAGAATGGTTTCTTCCTTCCCATTGTTTTTACCATCCCTTTATTTGGCTTTTCCTTTTCACTGGGTTTTTTTTTTAATTTGTTGTTTGACGTCGGTCTTCCTCCCCACCATGGCTTTTGTTTTTTATCACAAGTTCATGTGGCTCAAATCCAGATTGCGGCAGGCGGAGAAGGACCGTCAGTCGGCCGAGCAGGACAACCGTCTCTTCAAGCAGGAGTTTGGGGACAAAATCAACAGCCTGCAGCTGGAAGTGGAAGATCTCTCCCGGCAGCGGTGACGAGACTTGTTTCTATCTATTTGTAGGGCTGTTGTTAGTATGTCTAGTATAAAAACTGGTGGGACAGCCCCCAGAGTAGGAAAGGTTTGGAAGAGGGAGAGGAACAAGCTGTGGAGCCCCTCTGGGAAGCTCAGGCAGACCTTTGACTGCAATGCAGACCTTGACCAAGTCCAGCACTAGGTATTTTCCCCCCCCCCATTAGAGTGACTTTTGCTCTTAAGCAAACTGCAAAAGCCAACAGTTTGGCTGTTGCTTATCAGCAGCAGTGTACCAACTAAGCCTTTGCCTGGCGACAGCACTTTGGCAGGAGCAGGGAATAGTTTTGGAGCAAGGGAAGCTGTTCCTGTGGTCAGCCTGACAAGCAGTACCGGCTCATTTCTAGTCCAAGCTGGGTTGTTTTGATAAGAGGCAATTGAAAAAAATTGAAGTGAAATGTTAGAAGACTTGGCAGGAGCTGTCAAATTTTGCCTTGCAGTGTCCTCCATTTACTAACGTGAGGAAAATAGAAATCCTCCTATCCTAAAATAGAAGAGCTTCTCATTCTGCAGACATGACGCATCCTCTGTTTTGCAGCAAGGTCACTGGGAGGACTTTTATGAAAGCCTTGGTGGATGTGTTTGTCTGTTTTGGGCTTCCCTCCTGCCACATCTGCTTTGGTTGATGTGGAGTTCCAGGTGTGCTCGTGAAGGAGGTGTTTGTGTGCGTTGGTACAAGCCTGCTCTTTCGCATGTCTGAGTATGGAAATGCAACCCTCAGTTAGGTGAAACTGGGCCCAAAAGTATGAAATTGGAGAAGCTTGGAAGTATTAATAGATAAAGGCAAGAATCTGCTTTACATGTGCATTTTGTACAAAGTCAATTTAGCTGAATTAGTGTAACCCTTGGGGAAGGACACTTGCAAGGGGGTCTATTTTTGCATCGGTTGGGTTTGTACTTATTCCTTCTTCACTCATGCTAGATCAAGGTGACAGCTTGAAAATGAGTGAACCTCCTTGCCAGGAGGCTGGGTGTCTGAAGCAGGGAGATGTTAGAGATGCTGCAGTGGGTGGTGAGGGGTCTTTGAACCCTTGTGCCTCAGCGTTTGGTGCCCGAGCACATGGGGAGATAGCGTTTTACCAAGGGGGAACTTGGAGCTCTTCAGTTGGGGTTCAGTCCCTTGGGCACGGGGACAGGGCTAAGCAGTTGATGCCCTGTAGACTGTCCATGTTTAGTGTTGATTAAAAGCAGAGCCTTTATTCACGATTCCTCTTCAATGTTACAGGAGCCAGCTTGAACTGGAGCTGAAGCGGGAGAGGGACAGATGGTCGCACAGCCCCCCAAGCAGCCAAGAAAACAAAAAGGGCTGCCCAAAGCATCAGTCAAGAGCGGTAATGAGAGCTTGAGTCATCTTGGCTTGTATTTACGCATAGCTTAATTTCGCTCACTCTTTCCTTGGGTTTTATAAGGCAATGATTACGTTTAGCAGCAATACCAAGATGGGCTGTGAGCCTTTTTTCATACGTACACTAAATAATCATTCTATTAGAGCTGTACCAAAAGATTTAAAGCACTGCAGAACGTGGTTTCCTCTTCCTGTATGGGCAGCTCGCAGCATCTTGCGAGTAACTGTGTTTTTCCTGTGGTTTAATAAAACTGACTTTGACATTATAGGAGAGGTGCTGTGCTCATATCTGATGAAAAGTAAACTAGCTTGTTTTTTTCCTTGAAACATCATGGTAATGAGTCTTCTCTTGGAAGCACTGAACAGCAAATCTGTCCAGCAGTAAGTTATCTTTAGAGAGCACCGCAGGGCAATTTCAGTTTTCTTGTTTTGCTTGGCACTGGTGAACTCGGTGTTTTTTTAAAACGTAAGGCAGTGCTCATCTCAAGGGTAAAACTGATTGTCCTCAAATGAAACTCCCTTTTTAGAAATCCATTTGCCTTTGAAAGTGCAAACCTACTTCTTTGGCTTTTCTTTGTAAAACTGAAACAGGTTTTTGGTGAGAAGTGGCTGTAAAACAGCTATTTCTGAGGCAAAGGAAAAAATAAACGCCTCATGAATATGAGAACAGCTAAATAATACAGGTGGCTTCCAAAATTCCTGCTGGCCTTGCTGCCCTGGTAGCCAGCCTTCATGGGGCTGCTTGCGGAACGCTCGGCTTCACCCTGGAAGCCACTTGAATTCTTGAGCTTTCTGTGAGGTAGGGGGCTAATGTGGAGGCAAGTGGCTTTAGAAGGGATTTCCCTTTTGCCACAAAGTTTAAAGGTGAGTTTTGGTCCCAGGGAGTTGGCGTTCCTGGAACTGTGTGGGTTTGATGGAAGTTGCAGCAGTGAGTTGGGAGCAGGGCTTGTGTGTCTGGGTGGTTCTGTCGGGGCTCACCGTGCAGGCAGGGCACTAATTTAGACAGCCAAGTTGGGTAGCAGGAGTTAGGTGCATATTTTGGGCCGTGACCTAATTCTTGCCGGGGAAGGAAGATTGCTTTCCTCTTCTAGCTGAGAGGATTTGTTTCACGGATCGGTTTTAAAAAGCCTGTAAAGCCAGTTGACCTTTCAACTTGCGCTAGAGAGAGGAAGAAAAAGGAAGAAAAACATGGCCATTAAGTTCCTCCTCCTCTAGTAAAAGGAGACTTTAGGCTATTTTTAAGCTTCCTTAAGGACATCCTGCTCCTGGCATGGTTTATGGGTATGAATATTCCTTAAATATTTCTGTACTACGTGGCTGTGAGCAGCATGGTACAGATGAAGTGGGAGTTTGTTCATAAAGTTTGACTAACTGGTGAATGTTTCCTTTGGTCAGGATGGGAAGCTCAAAATCCAAGAAGAAAATGCTAAACAGAAACAGCTATCAAGAGAGGAGAACAGTGTGCTGCCACATAAGTATGGAAGAAATTCTGTATTTCCTTTTTCTCTGGTTCAAAGTCCTGCTTGCCCTTTCTCCAGTTGCCTTGCTGATGGCTGAGAAGTTAGGTCTTTGTTCAGAGAGCATAGGAGCTTTGGAAGTGCTCTCTGAATGTCACTACGGGGAAAAACATGCAGTGCTGAACACAGCATGCTGAATGCCAACGTAAAGCTGATCAGCCAAGTGTTGTAAAAAATAGCATAAGCTCAATTCTTATCTGCTTTACTAGATATTAAACACCTTGAAGGCCTGTTACACGGAGTCCCTCCCTATTTCACCTTGATTGCAGTAGTATTGTAGGTCTTGGGACAGAAATCTATCTGGAAGGTTTCATGAATTGGTGTTATCATTATATGTAGCAAGATGATGATAAATTATCTTTCCAGAGCAATGCTGGTGGTGTGGTTTGGGAGAAATAAAACCAAAAATCAGTATGGGTAGGATTTGAAAAATAGGCTGAGGGAATCTTGATGCTCCAGAACTGTGTGGGTAATTTTTTAATTTTATTTATTTATTTATTTATTAAACAGTAGTGGTTGAGTGAGTGGTAACTGCAAGTGACAATGTTCTTATCTTGTAGGTTACAGAGCGGCTTGCAGGACGAGCAGGTTAGTGACACGTTTCCTTGCTTTGGAGTGCTGATTTGCAAATGGGTAGAGGGAGCTCGTGGATTACTGCAGCACCTTCCTTGGCCCATGTACCCTCAAGTTTATCCTTTGGATTTTGCCATCGGGAGGATTTGTCTGTAGGGCCCATAGCAGCCATCATCCCCTGGAGCAGAGGCGCTGCTTGTCTCCGTGGAAGAGCTGTCAGCTGGCAGTGCTCGCCTGCTGGAGGGCATTTTGTACCCGCAGCACAAGTGAGGGCCCTCTTGTAGGTGCCGTGTAAAGCTGACCTGAGTGTCTTCTCTGCTTGCCCCGAGCGCAGGAGCAGCTCTCAGCCCCGGGCGATGCCCAGCTCTGCCAACTCTGCCGAGAAGAAAGCAGCCGAAGCAAGAAAAAGGTGAGTCTTGAGGCTGGTGCGTTCAGCCGTGTGGGGAATGTACACAATTCCCCTCATTTTCCTTTGGACAAAAGATGACAAATGGGTGACACGTCTACTGGTGACCTGAGGCCAAGAAACTGCTCCTTGCTGATGCTCCCTCTGCTGTTAAGACAAATGGGCTGAATATCAGAGATTGGAGGCCCCCCAGCTTCCTGGATATTCGACTTCTCCTTCCTCTTTCCAGTTTCCTCCCTGCCATTTTTTAACTAAATAATTTTGCTGGCACTGACCAGAAATGAGAACAGGAGGGGGCCGGAGCTTCTTAGTTCTCCACTCTAACTGTAATGGCTGTTTTTCCCCAACATCACGTTCAGTTTTGTGCCCCTCAGTGGAAGGACAAAACACCTTGGGTAGGGTGGCTCTGCTCCCTTTGTGCAGAGTGGGAAAAAATTCCACGAAAACTGAGATTCATAAGTGGGGGGGAACTCCTCTGCTGCAGTAGGGCCGTGCTGTGGCGGGAAGGTGGCGAGGGGCTGGCACGTTGTCCCCGGCTGCCCTCGGGTTAAGGACGTGCTCCTGACTTGCCTCGTCCTGCGTTGCAGAACGTGTGCCAGAACTGCGGCGGCGTCTTCTGCGAGGGCTGCTCGGCGCACGAGCTGCCCCTGCCGTCCAGCATCCAGCCCGAGCGCGTGTGCAACCCCTGCCACGGGCGCCTCATGCAGCAGTACTCGAGCAGCCCCTTGTAGGGCGCGCGCCGGCGCCGGCCCCTTTCCGTCGCTCTCCGTGGCCTCGGAAACGCCAAGGGGAGCGTGAGGAGCAGCCGTGACCTGCGACCTGCTGGAGGCTGCTTGTGGTGGTGACAGTTTCTCGGGAAGAACCAGGCACAGCCGGAGCGTGCCCGCTTGGCCAGGCTCCCTGCTGTGGGGCTGCAGCCTGGCTGGGCGACGGGCCTGGGGAGCTGCACACGAGGTGGCCCGAGAGACACTGCGGCTGCGTGGCCCTGTGTGGGGCAGGGGCTCCTCTTCCTTGGCCGTGCTGGCTCAAAGCACAACAGGAGGGTTCTTGAAACTGTACGTGGGGCTGCACTTGGGAAACACCGTTTCCATTTGCCCTGCTCCCTTTGACAATCTGGCTCGACCGTGTTACTTCAGTGCCAGGCCGGAGAAACCCAGGTAATTCACCAGGAAAGGTCAGTTCAGCCCTCGGGCCATGGTTTTGCTATGCACATCCCTATCAAAAATCAAAAGACAGGAGAAGAGGGGAAAAAAAAAAAAAAAAAAAGCCCTCCAAAACCTTAAATGTTTTAGGGATTTGGGAAGTGGTGGCCGGGGTCATTTTTGAGGCATGTATGATGTGAGAACTGACCTGCACTGCTCTGATCCTCCCAGCGGGCATGGAAGTGCCTGAAGGCATCTCTGGCCTTTCTGTTGGAGACTTTTCACTGTGACTTGGCCACAGGGTAGTGGCCAAACCCAGGGGCTGCAGCTCTGCTTTCTGTCTCCATGTAGTGACTGGAGGAATTGGATTTCCATGTCCTTAGGTGCACAATCCTACTCCCTAACTACACAGGATGGTCAGGGTCACGTTTGGGCACTGTCCCCTCTGTGCCTGTGAGAGTGGTTATAACATACCTGGTGTTTCACTATACTTTGTCAGATTGAGGCGAAGCTGGGATGAAGTCTGGGACACTTTTCACTTGGTAGAAATTCTAATCTGAAACGCATGTTCAAGGGGCTTTACAATTCATGCTGCATCATTTGTTGTTGCTGTTACCTTAAGGAGTTGTGTTTTACCCCAAGAAGTGGTGGCTTCCTCATAAAGCACATAGCAGGTAAGAGTTGATTTGCTGTTAGATACTGGAAGCCTACTTGAGTCTTCAGCAGGCCCTCGCAAACTGATAGGATGTGGCAGTTAGAACCACTTGGTGTTGTACAAGTTGTTAGAGGGCAGTGGTTTAATTCTTTAAAAGGGGTTTTTGAGCCATTGAAGTGGCTGGAGCTGCGTGGAAAAGCCTGTCAGAGTGGTGGGGGGTTACAGTAAGTGATGCTGGAGCTGGGAGCAGGAGCTGGTTTCCTCCAGTTCCCTGCTGGACCTGGCTTTCTCTGCCACACAAGCCCTTTCTGCCTCTTGGTGCCCTTGAGAGAGGGAGTGTTTCAGAGGGGGCACTTGCAATGCTTTTCCATATTCTGCTCTTTTTCCCTTCATGGTGGCAGTTACTGCCTGGATTTTCTCGTTGCTGTCACTTCAAGTAGACTAGAAGCAGGAAATAGCTTAAAATGGAAAAAGCCTGAAACAGGAGTGCAGGCAGACACTGATTTCAAGGGTGCGATACCATAGATGAACGGAGAAGGTGCTGAATTAACTGGCAACGAGCAGTAGCTTGGTGCACATACTGTACTTATTTATGGGGATTTTTTAATTCCTGTACCTGAGAACCAATGCGACTTCTCTCCCAAAGAACTTATGACCCAAGCAGTTGGAGTGCTGGAAGTGGAAACTGGAAACACAGCCCTTCTGTGCTGGTATGTGCAGCTTGAATTCCACAGCTCATGGGAGACCTGGCTGCTGCCTCGCTGTCCCCAAGGAGTCACCGCTGCTCCAATTGCTCCAAGCAAAGCCCGGGCCCGTGTTCATTTAACCAAGCAGGACAGGGGTTTGGCAGCTCCTTTTAAGCCACCCGCGATGGCTGGGAAGGAGCAGCCCTTCCAGGCGGTGCCCGAAGCCCCTTGAGGCCACAGCTCCGGCTGCTCTAACCGCAGGCGACATTTGGAAAGGTCAGAGCGAGCTGCATGTTGGCTGCCAAGAGTCGGGCTCAGCGCTCGCTGCTGCTCTGGTGGGGCAGATGTCAGTGTGGGTCCCTACCCTAAAGCAGGTGCTGGGTGTTACGGTGCTTGGTGCTGCTGCAAGGGTTCAGGGTGCCTTTGCTCAGGTTCTGCAGCGTTGGGGAGTCGCACCTGGAATGCTTGGACGGGGGACAGCGGAAGGCCACTTTTGTGTGTTAATTTTGCAATAAATTTTCTCATGGGTATCTTGCATTCTGAGCCCTCCTTCCTTTCTGTTGGGGTGTCTCATTGGGGGTGTCTTCCCAAACCTGTAACAGTTGTACAAGTGCTTGCACAGCACGAGAGCAGGGTGGTACAAGAGGCAAGGTTTAACTACCCAAACAAGTGCATTACAATCTCACATCACTCTGATTCAGCTTTATTGACAATGCTTTTCTGTTAATATAGTGTAAGCTGGAACTCAGCACTTAATGTGCAATCATGTCACCTGCTTGGGGTCCCCATCTGCTTCCAAAGCAGGTTTAGGAACCCCAGCTTTTACCCCAGCTACCTCCATGAGCAGCAGCAGCGGCCCGGACGCATCGTTCACCTGAGATCTTTTTCCACCTCTTCAAAAGGACTTAGGCAGAGTATATCAAGGCAATTTATTACATGCTTTTACACAAATCCAAACTATTTTATACAGCTTATCCTTGCCGTGGAGCAGTGACACTTATGTGTCCTCTTCATGATGATAACCACAGAATGTGCCGCCTTTGGCCTAAAAACAAAAAAAAAAAAAAGAAAAAACTTTTCACTACTTCAGTGCAGGCTTGTTGATGAGTTGCCTTTTTTGAAATGAATCCTTTGCTGTTAATGTAAACACTTGTTTCCAATAATGAGACAGTAGAAGCTGACAATTTTAAAAGATATCACCAAAAATGGTTAAAGCCTGCTTTAGAAAAAAAAACCCTAACACCTCTGTGTAATTCTTAGAGTTGTGGGAGGGGGGGAAGTAAAAATCAGTAAGTTGAAGACTGTCCCAGTTGGTCTATCTTGTCCACAGTTGTAAGCAGCCTTTCTCCCTTGCTGCAGGAGCAGTTATCATCACTGTTCAGGTGTAGGAAAAAGCTTCCCTGCCAGCATCTAGAGTAACATCACAATCTGTGTACAAGCCAGAAGCCAGAGTGTTTTAGAAAACCCAACAGAACAGACTTGTGTGCATTCCAGATTGCCTGAGTGGCAGGAAAAGGGTTGCTACCAGCTTTACTAAATTGAGCTTATTAGTTTTTTTAAAAAAAACATGCCTCTTATAGTACAGCCTTTAAAAATAATAAAAGAAGGGGCTGCGCTTACCACCTGTGTTCTCCTTCTGCTGTCCCTAGCAATCTTGTTTGACCTGTGGGTGCTTGTTCAGGAATAGCTCGATGGAGCTGCTCTCTGGGGAGAAAGGGGGAGAAGTCAGTTGGGATGGGGATTTTGTGTGTCACATGTTCTTCTCTCTGCTCAATCTAATGCACAGAGCACTGGGCTCTTCCCATGTTAAAATGGGCCCGAGGGGCAGCGTGTGGCACTGGGCAGGAGAGCTGGGCTCGGGGGAAGCAGCTGAGGCTCTGAGGCTCCCCCCTGCCCACGCTCTTCCTTGTCACTTACGTGTGTTGGACTCCTGCTTGGCCACTGCTGCCGCTGCCTCCTCGTGGCTCTCGAAGTGCACGTCTGCTGCTCCCGTGGCCTCGCCCTGGGAGTTGTATTCCATCAGGACCCTCGTGGGCTTCAGGGGAGCAAAAAACTGAAAGAGAGGAGAAAGAAATTGAGAAAAAAATGCGGATGCCAATGGGATGAGGGAGGTGAACAGACTGGCCCTCGGTGCAACTACAGAAAGAGTAGATTCTAACTCTCAGGACATCCACAGGACTGAAAACCAGTAACCTACAGCATCCAGCACCACAGGGGGAGCTTGGTTATGAGTGGGGTTATTTTTTACATTAACAAGGTATGTGCAGCCTCGGAGCTCAACACCAGAGCAGCCCCCTGTGGGGGCCACCATCTGCCTCCCTGCCCGGGGGAAGGTGATGCACAGGCCAAGCCCCCCATTCTGCACTGCAGCCCCAGGGCCAGGCTGTGACAGGAACCAAAGTCCTCACCCAGCACCCACCTTCTGTGCAATAACCTGAGTCACTGACGGTACATGCTGCCTTTCTGTGACTCCAGGCTATTAAAACCATCCTTATTTGCAAGGGAAGGGAGCGCAACCCCAAGCCCTACAGGCCCTCTCAGCTCCTTTCCCCAGGGGCTCCCACGCCGCGGGGAGTCGCTAACCCTCGTGGCAGCTGAAGGTCCCACATGCAGCCGGCGTGAAGCGAGGCCGCCCGAGGGCTGACATGAGCAGGGATGAGGGACAAACTTCAAGCTCCTTCCTCTGTCAAGCTAAACCAGTGAGTACTGAGCTTAGTACTCAAGCTAAACTGGTGAGTACTGAGAGCCACCGTGGTCCACCCTTGCGCTGCTACTCACGTTGATCATGTCCTGGACACTGGCTTCAACAGGGAAACCCCTCACGTGGACAAAAGGCTGCGAGGGGGAGGCATCCGCAGCTTCTGAGGCATCTGCAGCTTCTGACAGGCGCCGCAGCCTTTCCACGAGCTCTCCCTGCGGACCTGCAGGAGCAGCACAAGCCCCGTGAGCGCGGGGAGCACCGAGCCCTCGCCTGGGAGCTGCAGAAACCCAGGGCTGCACCAGCGGGAAGGTGCCTCACAGAAGGCAGGGCACTCACTGCTCTCTCGCTGGGCGCTGGATCCCGCGTAACCTTGTTCTCCTTCTGCCGCGTCGGAGCCGAGGTCCCTGGGCGCCCTCGCGCAAGGCGCCGCGTCCTGCATCGCGTGCCTCTGCATGTGATGCTTCCGGCCGATGTACACTTCTATGTACCTAGGGCGAGGAGGACGTGGTTACGCAGCCCGTACACTGCCCCTGCAAAGCCCTCCAAGAAAGCCTCGTTATGCTTTGGGACATCCTTCCCTCTCAGCTCCCATTCCCCATTGCATGGGGAGCGAGTCCTGGTGTGCCATAACTGCCAAGGAACAGCTTTGAAGAATGAAGTTCCTATTTAAATAATTTAAGTTATTCCATTAGATTTATGAGAGCCCTTTAGCAATGACCCTTTTTGACTGGAAATGACAGCCATTCTTTTTAAACACGCACACACACGGCCAAATGGACTAGCAGTTTTACCTGCAAGGCCTCTTCGGTTCGCAGCCTTTTAGAAGGCTCTAGTTGAGAGCAGGCTCGATCACTACAAACCAACACAACTCTTCCCCCCAGAAACACTGGTTCTCAAACAGAATCACAGCCCCCAACAGAACCACAGAGCTTAATGGCACAAGTAATGCCCACGGCGGGGTAGGGAGGTGGCAGGAAATTCAATTACTGGGCACACTTCTGGGAGAGGAGGGGGTTCCTTTAAAAATGGAGGAGAGAGATGCAGGAAAAAAGGGAATATGAGATGGGAACTGGATGCGAGTAGTCTGTAAAGGTGATGTGGCTGGAGGAACCATTCTATAGGGTGACATTTGGAAAGAGCAGTAAGCCCCCACAGGCCCGGAGAGGGTCAGCCCAAGCCATAAGTCCCAAGCAAAGCTCAGCACTCATGTGTGGAGCTGCACGTGCTCCGGCCTGAGGAAAGATGGGATGGGAGTGGAGAGGGCAGCGGCAGTTCCCAGTTGTGGGACACATGGAGGTGGGAAGGGGGCTCGAGCCAGCGGGTCGGGTGCTTCAGAGCAGCTGCTGCGGCCCCTTAGCCGGAGCGAGGCACCTACCTATTCCCAATGTACTCCTTGTGCCTTAGGAGGGCCTTGGCTGCCATGTCGGGAGCTGCAAACTGCACGTAGGCTTCGCCCGTGCGTCTGTCCCCCCGGTTCACAAACACTAGGTCAGTTATGCTCAGACCTACACGCAGCAGCAGGAGGAGGAAAAAGGCATTTATAACTGAGGGGAACTTGTGCCATAGCCCAAAAGGACATCCCTTGCCATCCCCATCCTTTCGAAGAGGAGCCAACCCAGAGGTCACCTAGCCCTGATGCAGCGGCTCATGCTGCCCCAAACACTGCTGTGCTCGGCTTGCTCCGTGGAGGAGCTCGCCCGTTGTCATTCACAACCAGCAGGCAAGAGGAGGCAACCAGGAGCAACACACGGCCTCTGCACAGCGGCTGGGCCAGCAGCTTGTGTCCCTGTTCCAGCTGTACCTCCAGCCACCCCCAAGTTGTGCTCACTGGTGCTCTGACTTTCATATATACGGTTTCCCCTTGCTTAAATTATCCAGACGGGGTGCGATAACAATCAAAGTGTGGGGGAAAAATCATCTAGATTCATTCCTTGTTTCCCCGCAGTGAGTGTTGCAATAACTGGGCCTATGTCAGACCTCCAGAAACAGTCACAGTTGCATTGTAATCCTGCAGCTGAAGCCTTGAGACGCCTCCAGCTGCAAGGGGACAGTTCCATCTCCATATGAGGAAGAACTTCTTTACTGTGTGGGTGACAGAGCCCTGGAACAGGCTGCCCAGGGAGGCTGTGGAGTCTCCTTCTCTGGAGGTCTTCAAAACCCGCCTG
>JAVCKT010019674.1:0-14739 GCA_032273925.1 Rhynchotus rufescens | reverse complement strand
TATAAGGCATTTTAAAACATTAGTGGTTTTTATTTATCAAGAAAAAGGGAGAGGGAGAGAGGAAACTACTTCTCCTAGAGAGGGAAGTATTGAAAAGCAGCATGTTTTGTAGGACAAAGGGAGTTAAAACTTCTGAGAAAATAAATCTCAAGCACCCACAGTCAATGAGCATTATGTTAAATACTCCTGTGGGGTGAAAAGAAGTAACACAACTAGTAGCCCCTTTCTTAGTCACTGTTTCTCCTTCTCCATCCTCATGCATATGCAGACATGGTGACTGACATTGTCCAAGTAATGTCTTCATGAGACATTACTCAGCTTTTTTAAAATCTCACTGCAACACTCTTGTGCTGTGTGTGGACAGGTCACTGTCTACATGACAAATGAATCCTTCCCTAGGTCCTCTGTGTGACCAAAATAAATTTGTGGTATGAGAAAAATGCTTTTATTGCCAACATGATTTTCTTTTCCCTTCAAGGAAGTACAAAACATGGAATGTCTCTGAATGAAGACTCCTTGTGCTCAAAAGTATAAGCTTTATCTCCAGAAGCACTTTCTCTTTTGCTTCTCAACAGTTCTAAGCATTTAAAGAGCAAAGTCTCTTTGAAGACTATTTCCCCTATTCAGGATTTTTGCTGAAAAAAAAATCCAAAAAGATCAGAGTATATTACATTATGACTCTCTCACATTTAACTATATCAGTGCACTTTACTTACCAAAATCCTGAGAATCTTCTCTTGCACCTGGCTGTTTGAATGGATGCACCACTTTTATCTCCACTGGTGGAAAAAATGATCGTTTCAGGCTAATTGTGACTACAACTTTTCCAGTATACTTGTTGGCTCTCCATATCATACCAGAGTTTGTCTTTGAGTAGTACAAGTGGTCAGCAAAGACAGACATACCAAGTAATTGATGTCTGTAATAAATAGAAAGTAACACAAAGTGGTACACTACTGGATCCTGATATACTTACTCATACATTTGTAAACATCTAGTTCAAGTACAGTCAAATACACAGTAAATATCCTTTTTTAAATTGTTCTACATAATTTTATATATGAACAAGTAAATGGAGATGCCACAGATATCCCCAAATAATACAGCAGAATCCTGCATATCTGTAAGAACCACTTGCAAAACCATGAACATTACTTACAAGTTACATGGCCAGTTGTTCAGGACTGACTCAACTTAGAGAGAAAACCTAGGCATTGCCATGCTTCTGTTGAATCCAGGAACTAAAAGGGATGTTGCCTTGTTGAAGGATATAGGACAGTTAAGTCCCTCATTTCCCAGTTTCCAGTGCCTTTTCTGAAGCCTCTGCCTAGCAAGAAATAGGGGAGCAGAGAGGGTGTCCTTAAAATCCACCTTACAGCTTTCCCTGCCGCATGAATTAGCTCCTATTTTCTCATCCACTATAGCAGCCAGTAGGAACCATCAAAAGGTCCAGTTTTGATATGAGAGGAGGCAGAAAATGTATTGAAGGCAAGATTTTTACCCTCCATATTCCACAGCATATTGTAGGTGGAAAAGGGATGATCCATATAATCAAGAAAGGTGCTGATACCCAGGAAATACCAGCCAACTCAAAGGAGAAAGGAGAGGAGAAAATCCGGACAACTGGCTATTGCCAGGAAATAGAAACCTCAGCTTTGCAGTAAACTTTGCAGTGGCACGTGGCAGCTTTCTTCTGAAAACATGCCTGGCACAGAGCATCTGTACCACCACAAAGCACAGAGCATCTGTACCACCACAAAGCACCAAGGCCAGAGGACAAAGGCACTCAAGTGGACATGGACCTAACAGGCGCAGAGCTGTGCACAGCCCAGGCCAGGCAACAAGGTGGAATGAGGTGGTTCCATAGGAGAGATTCCTGAGCTTTGCTCAGGTTTGTTGGAGAGACTGAGCCTTGGGGCTTATCCAAGCGTCCACAGCCAGCGGCTAAGAAGGACAAGTTTATAGGAGGACAGGAAAGATCTGACCTAGCTCAGACTCTTGAGCACAGCTCAGACTCTTGAGCTCACCCACTTTGACCTTGGACAAATCATTTAATCTCTTTGTTTTGGGCTTCTCTAACTGCAGAAAAAAGCCACTAACAAACACTCAGAGGGGATTCCTGAAGATTAAGCAGTTATCATTTGCTGAAAGCTTAGAAGATGAAGAGTACTGAACAGCAGTATTATCCCTACCGCACAGAAGAGAATTTCTGACTTTTCATTTTTCTACTGGTAGTTTTAAATATATGGTGACAGGCCATTTTTGCTGTCCTTAATACTCACTAGTATGTTATGAACAGAAAAAAAATAAACAGGAGGAGGTGACCATAACTCTTTCTCCTGAGAGTCACTACTTTATTTCTGAGCTGCTCTGAAAAACTCACCGAAAAGAGTTTTTGAGCAAGCGAACAGCCCCACCATCATAATCACATGATCCAATATGGGAAATTTCTTTCTCATGGTGATGTTGTATCCAGTAGAGCCTTAGGTCAATCAAATCCAGAGAGATGGCATTTATTTTTCCTGTGGTTCTTAAAATATTTCTCTTGCCACTTCCATCAAGGGATACTCGGTATATGCTGGAAACACTATCATCTGAAGACCAAAATAATACCCTGCAGAACAAAATAAATAAATAAATAAATAAATATTAAATAAGTTGTTGCTGCATTGCTGTACATTCCTTGTTTAACTGCTCCTGTATACAGAATTTATCTTTTTCTTTCTTATTACAGTGACTGCAGAATAACAACTACTAATAAAGCCGAGAACTTTCTTAATACATGCTAACCTATTTAAGGAAAACCCTATATACATCTCCCCTTAATAGAACTCTTAAGAATAGAAGTAATTTCTGCAACAAAGTTTTGTTTGTTTAACAGAAGCAATGTTACCACTAAAATTTTACTACAATTGTGTTCTTATTTTAAACATGTTTCAAAACATGTTTACATGTTTTGTAACAAAATATGTTTCTATTATGCACGGAACAGCTCAGTTTAGAAAGCAGTGAGATCCTAGAAATTTATCTCAAATAGGTCAAGAAGGAATCAGTTCAGCTTAACTGCAAAGTCCTATTGTCTCTGTATCTGCTTTGTCCAGCCATGCAGACAGAAAAGGAAACTGGAACAACCTCCCAAATCTACCAGGGAATCCAGCAAACTTGGAAAAGAGCACATTTATGAGGCAGATCTGCATTACACTCTGCATATGTTTTGGTTATGGGGAGTAATCTATCTCCAAAAATTTTAGTGCAACACTCAGTGGTACTTGACTTTAAAATACAATTTCTATTATCACTGCCATTCCTTTCTGCCTCCCTGCTGCTTGAAGCAGCCAGATTATGCTGCCATTAAAGTAAGGCACAGTCAAAATAAAGCTTTAACACCAAAAACAATCATGCATTCAAACTACTTACATATGAAGTTATTCATGGATCTGAACCTATATTTACTGATGTGACTAAGTTGAACAGCAATTCTTCCAAAATTCCTTTAATTCTTTTTAAGTTGAGTTTAAAGTTTTGTTTCTTACACTTACACACACAAATTCCAAAAAGCATTAACGTTTTGATTTGTTTTCACAAAATTTTGAGATCTAACTGTACAAACTAATGTAGCATATAGCCAGCTATATTGTTTTTACGGTAGTCACATATTACAGGCCTTAAAATGGATTAGATCTCACTAGCAAAGGGCTGTACTAACCAAGGACCAATCAGCCCCCTCCTTATGGCTCTTCTACTCTATTACAGTTATTATAGTTTTTAATATATAGGTGAAAAGAAGTTTCAAGGAGGTCCATCAGATTTTATATGTTTGAACACCTGATTAATAATTGCTGACATTTCTGTAACATCGGTTCTTTAAGAATCTTTACAGAATCTGGAAGTTTGAACAGACACTAGAATTCACGTTTTACAAACAGGGAAGGTAAGAAACAAATGTGATTACAGTTTCAGTGCAAGTCAATGGACGGTAGGCTCTAATATGAGCAAAGAGGAATACAGCCTTTACTATATTTGCTCTGCTCCTAATTCTTAACCCTTGTCTTTCAACATAGCTAAATTCCATTCAGAAAAAAAATCAAGCTTACAGAGATAATTATGTTAATATTAAAATAATCTTATCACTATTTATCAGACATATCTTTTGAGAAAAACAGTTTCTAAGATATCACACGAGTCTCTGTTATTTGTGCGAGTTGCCCACATTGGGGAGAATACATTGTTAGTATCAGACTTTGTGGGTATTTACGCTTGCGGCATTACATCTGTCTTAATTCACTTCACATACATAGCTCATAATTTTTCTACAAGCAAAATGCACCAAGATGTAAAAGTTATGTTAGATAGCCTGGAACCTACATGCTTTACAGTTTATGACTAGCTAACTTCCCTCTCTTTAAATCTCTGTGTTCAGCTTTAATGCTCAGTGATTGACACACGCAGGTGAATATATGCATTTCAGTTTGTCCACAAGGTTTAGCGCAAGTTCACCAAATATGTTCCTGTAATACCACTGTAACCTACTTCTGGAGGACTTGTTAGAATTTCCAAAACTGGTAAATACGACTTTCAAGAGCAGATCAGAAATCTGGAAAATCTATCTCACTCTAAAAAATACCAGTAATGCATCAGGGAGTTGGTTTATGCATAAATGCACAAGGACGGGGCTCATAAGCCTTAATATTACGTACTTCCACATCACTCTGAGTGACTTAACCGCAAATTAAGTTTTCCAAATGAAAACATCTCCTCAACTTTTATTTTTGAAATCTTGAATGGAAGAGATAAATGCCAAGATAAATCAGCATGGGGACCCTGCCCTGACAATCTCTACCAATAACTTCTGAGGAGGCCAAATGTTTCAGGTGAGCAGGGGCTGAATGTGAATGCCTTGGAGTTCAAAGAAGCATCTTTAACATAGACAAATTACTTGTGATACAGAGTAGCAACAACAGGTTCAGAATCAGTAAGTATCAACTGAGAGACAAAGGAAACAGGAGCAACATTAAGTTTAGACTTCTTCAGAATATATATCAATTTGTTTTCCAGGCATGTCAGGTTTGGAGCACAGGGCTCTCACATGACTTGCAAGGACACTCTCTGCTGTTCCAAGTGTCTTTCCTGCTACTCTAAAACGTCACTATCTTTAAGAAAGAGTCACATTTCTCTACTTCCTATATGGTTATTAACTTTTTATCCTGCCTGGTCGAAGTTCAAGGAATTACAAACACAGTGTGTATGGACTAATCCTGTAGACGATAAATCACAGTTGCAACATGATTTGTAGTCCGTTTTAACGAAATTACTAACCTAGTTAAAATTACCTTTGCTCAGCATCAATGGCAATCTTTGTGGGACGACCAACATCTCGTAGAAGAACACGGCGTTTTTTCCCATTTGTGTCCGTCACTTCAATGATTGCTTTCTGTTTATTGGCCCAAAGAATATCTTGATGTATCCAGTCAATAGCAAATGCTGAAACACCTTTATCTATGTAACACAGTCTCTGTAAACAAAAGAAGTTGATAACAAAAAACCATCCCACGTACTGCCCCGAATGTGAATTGCATTACATGAACCACATGTTCATGTAATTTACTCCTTTTTTTTTTCAGACCCACAGAAACATTCTTTCTAATCTTTGTATTGCACCTACATCCTCTGAACTGTCTGACCACCTTGGAGAGGGAAAATGTTCTCCAGAGGAAATAAGGAAAGGGACTGCTCTTTCAGCTAGAAACATGTCCTGTATTTGACACACTATGAAATACCTAGATCTGTACTGTTACAGACTACCTGGCACACTGCTGCTGGACCCTGATCCTTAAAAATCATTGTGAAATACATCACCTCTTCATGGAAACAGGAACCCTGGCAATCTCTCTCAAACAAAAAAAGGCTCTCAGCCACAACATCCTGTCTTCCCTTCTTAATCAGCCAGACGCAATGAACTGTACAACTTTTTCTGAACAAAAGGGGCAGTACTGAAAGAAGCATTTGGGCAACCATAGAAACCAATAAAAGGCTTGAGAGAGAAAGAGAGAGTAGGAACTCAAGTACATTCTCCTCATACCATTTGTGCCAGTTTTGAGTTACAGTACTCTGGAAGATGAACTTCCATAATGCCAGTGATTAATTTAAAACACATTATTGTCTTCAAAGCTTTGGTTTGTCTAAATTTTTTCTCTTTATCTTTAACTCCATTCACTCTGAAAGTCAGTAAAACAGCACAGGCTCAGGCCTCCCTGACACCACAACTATTACAACAGGAAACACTATTTAAATTATCAAGTGCCAGTCAATGAACAGGATTGTTTCACAGTAGAGGTATAATATTCAGCAACCTGGGGATTTGCAGAGAACTGACTGCCTTACCTCTTGTTTTGTGCCATTCAGATGAACCCTTTGCAGAAGACGCCTTTCAGAGTCAACCCAATACACTTTCTCTTCTGCATAATGGAAGTCTACAAGTGTGGACTGACCAGTATCAGCAACCAGCCTTTCATGATTTGTCCCTTCTGTGTCAATTCTGAAGATGGCATTTCCACGGCTGAAAAGTAAGAAAGGTGCAGGGTCTGGTGTGGAGAAAAAAAAATAGATATACATGGTACTTTTGCCACATTAAATTCTCATTAGTATTTTACTAGTCATAGCAAACATTCAGGACCTAACCATCTACAGTCCAGTTTGGACTTGTCAAGATATTACCCAGTTACAACAGCTGTTTCTAGGGTGCTAATGACATCTTTTTCTGCTGCTTTTTCCACTGAATATCACTATGTGAAAATATTTAGACTATCAAGATTTGTTTTACATAGATGGTAAATGAACACTGAGGTATAGCAAGGCTGATTCATCTCAGGAATTTGGCAGCCACTTGCATTTTACCAATTACTTGACAATCAATGTATATACACTTGGTTCTGCCCTTCTCAAACTCCAAGTTTTCCATCGGGATCCTGTGACCCCATGTTCATGGGTCCAAAGGCTTGAGTGCATCCCCTACTTCTTACATCACACACATACCCTGCCATTTTACCTCTTCACATTAAAGAGAGACCCAAGAACGTAATGATCACAAAAAGAAAACCTGAACTCCTTGACTGAGAGGGAGTTGGAGAGTATCCCAGTCAGAAACTCAAACTGGACATGCAAGAAATTCAAATGGAGAGGTAAGAGCTAACCTCAGAGCAAAACCACCTCATATTCTAAAGAAAACCAAAGTTATTCAAAGGCTATAACTGTTCATATTTTCCTCTCAGAGGGGCTAAAAGATTTTAAAGCTTAAATGCAAAATATATGTTAAAAAAATATCGATTTGACAATTTAGGGCAAAGGGGGAGAGAAAGAAGTCACAGTAGCATTTGTATTTACTAAGACCAAAACAAAAATAAGGCCTTCCTGTTCAGCACTTCATAGCCTTGTCTTCAGAAGAGGTAACTGCCAACAGACTGAAAGAGGCAAAGGGAGCAAAATCTTACGCAGTGCCAGTGGAGCAAAATCTGCAGTAGGTTTCTTTTCTTCAAGTAGTAAGGACAGAATAAAAGAGAGAATTTAGAGTTATAATATTGTTTACTCCTCTCAGAGGAAGCAGGTATGCTAAAGGAAGTCAAGTTTTATTTTTGTTCTGTTTTCTTTTTTTTCCCCAATATGTTCACTCATCTTTCTCCCAACATACTTTCCTTTCTCCTCGTCACTCTTCTGTGACATCTACTTTTCTCCTTGCCAATTATTTGCACACTAGAAGAGGTAGTTTTTCAGTGAACAAAGCAAAGAATCACTCCACTTTCCAGTAGCTGAATTAACTCAGCATTGTGAATAGGAAAGAGACAGGCATGATTCACTTTGAAAATCATGTGAACCGCTAATTAAAACTCTAAAGCTCTTTTTTAGTCATTAGAAAATGAACTTACCTTTCACATAGCAAGACCATTTGTCTGTATCCAAGGTATAGCCAGGCAAACAGGAGCAGATATAGGACCCTGGAACATTGACACAGCTTTGGCCACAAGTTCCCAAACCTCCTTCAAGACATTCATCAATATCTGAAAAATATTTTGAATCAAGATAATTCTGTTAGCAAAAGCAAGAGAGGACAGAAAGATAAGCCTGGACACAGAAAGCTCATAACTGACTAGGCGCTCTACACAAAAGGTTACAAACTGCCCCAAAACAAGGAAAGGACTTGTCCACTACTCTGCTCCTGTATTTGCATTACCCTTTGCCATGCAGTTATGACACTCTTATTACCTCTGCCCATGGCTGCTTCGTTCTATCACTGTCCCTCATTCCACCATAACAATTTTGCAACTAAATCACCAGGACTTGCAAAATACACAACTGTCACAGCACTCCCACTCTAACATTCTGAATTCAGTCAAGTCTCAAAAACATACATGATGAATTAAGAACATCATATTCTAAAAGAAACAATGCTAAGCCAAACACTCATCCAAGGCAACAAACAAATTAATTAGAAAACTGACTTTTAACAGGTATGTTTGCCCAGAGCCTTTATTAATTAAAAAAAAATATATGTGGCATTTAGGGTGCATACTAGATTTGAGGCAGTAGCTATGAAAACAAAGAACTTACCACAAAATAAAATAATAATAATAATAATAATAATACACATCTATATTTAAATATATATATATATATATATGTATTCCTGATTAAGACAAGAACTAAGAAAGAACTCCTTGGGCAACTCAGTATTTGAATGATGTGCAAATCAGGACAAGGCTTTGGGAGGTCCATGAGTGTTAGCTGAATAACCATCTAGTACAAAGGAGTCCAGAAATGGCACCTAATTATAACAAACTAGTAATTTGATCAGCTTACTACAGTACTTTAAAAGGAACTTATCACTTCTGACCTATCAGGTTAGTGAAAGGAAGCAGATCCCTGGTGTCCCATAGCTTCGTTACATGCTTTTAAAACCTCCATATAGCATAAGAGTGCCAACTTCAGCGTTACCAAAGTTCACACAGCAAAGAAAATCTCTCCCACACTGAAAGCGAACAATTCTCCTAGCTGAGAAAAGGATACAGTTCAAGAATAATTGCCCTACCAAAGCTCAGAGGCACAGCACAGCGGCTTGGCCGCCGTGGAACGTCCAACCCCGCTGTACCCAGGAAGTGCCAACAGACACTGAGCTACTGTTAAACAGGCTGGCGCTCTGAGAGCACTCTGTTCAGGGCACAAACAATGGAAGAGGGACCTATGAGCTCCCCTTTTAGTAAAGGTCAGTCAGAAAAATCCCCAAAAGCTGTTTGCTGAAAGCCAAGGAGAACTGGATCCTAGCCGATGCATCAGGTGTAAGCAAGAGTGCGTTCACCTGCACTCGTTAGGCCTCGGCAAAGCCGGCCGCATCCCGCTGCAGCTCCATCACGTATCCTGGCAACCACTTTCCCCAGTGGGAACTTTACCCCGTGAAAGAAATCGGCTTAGTGGACACAAAAGCTGTCTGCACTGCCCTGACAGCCAGCCCTGAATGGAAGAATGAGATTCTGCTCAGCTCTCAAAGGCTTCTTTATGTAAAAAACCGCTTGAGAATCAGCAAAAACGATGAATCATGTCATCATGATGTTGGCAGCTCTCAATGATTTTGCATACAAATATGCCACTTTACTGAGAGTCCTGAGAAATGCTCTGATCACAGAAGGTGGAACATTAGTATGCCTGGCAGGGATACAGAGAAACCACAGTAACTTAGAATGTGCCTTTCATTAATATCCTAAACATACAGATTAAATCTAAATATATAGATTATATAGATAAAATATATACAGACACACTCATATAACATAACTCAAATTTGGTTCTTGTAGAGTTAGACTACAGATGAATTCAGTCTTCTATATGCAGTCACCATCATAATCATATCAACAAGATTAATCAATTTCATCTAGTTTAGAGAGTAAATAGCTCGCACACTTTATCTGTTCTCTTAAAAACGTAAGCTCAAGAACAGGAGACAGTCACAAGTAGAAGAAACACTCCTCTTATCAGTAAGTCACAACAAAAGAGCTGACATATCTCTGAGGAACTGAAGAAGTGTGAGTTTATCATTACCTCAGCTCCCCAGTTTTTAAATGAGCACTGAAGTACAACCAGATCTTTCATAAGTTTTGAGAGTATAAAGGCTGTGAAGTTCTCAGTTAGAACAACAAGAAATACAATGTAAATAAGCTAGTTATCAGTTCCTGCACTTTTCCAGTCCAGAGCCACAGCTGTAACAGCACACCAACACCATGACTTAGCAGAACCAAAAAAAAAAAAAGTTCCTCAAAATATAAAAGCTAGATCTCAAATCAAGCTCAGAAACCACTTCTAGACATCTTGAAGAAAAATGGCAAAAAAATCTCAATAAGCTATGATATCTTTTTTAATCTTCTGCTGATATGAATTAGGTTGAATATTTTTCAGAATACATTAAAAATTCCAACTGTGTGTCTTCAGAAGGCTGTATGGACCACAATTTAGCTAAGGGGAACTGTAAAAATTGTAATTCAAACAAGAGTAACTTAGTATTCCACCTCACCAGTGCTCCATGACAGGTCAGTGGTGAAGAGCAAGAAAGGAAAAGCTTGAGACACAAAAAGAAAAACCTGACCAAGTCAGTCAATCTAATTGCCGTTGTCATCTTCAATTGTATGAGCAAGCAAGCTGTAGCTTTGGAGGACCATGTAGCTTGCTATTCCTAAAGAAGCAAAAAAGGCTCACTAGTCAACATCAGAATTAGCATCAATGTGATGGAATTTAGGAACCCTGTGATCTAATATAACTTTAATAATGCAGGATTTGCTTTGCCTTCTTAAAAAAAAGATCTTCAGTATTGTGAATCTGTTTTTAAACAATCATCTTCCTTCATCTTTAAAACTCAGAAAGTGAGTACTCAAAGTAAGCCCTGAAGTCAAAGTGCACTTCCATTCATACCTAAATCCATACAGGATCTAGAACATCAGTATATTTTTTTAAGGTGGCCTACGACAAACAGATTAATGTCCAGTCTTAAATTGGATAATGCAAGAAACTTCAACAGAGGCTTCTTGGGACAAACAGTATCACATCAGAAAGTGTCTTGCCTTCTATCAGGAAAAGGATCTAAACCCCAAAGGAGTAGGAAAAGTGGTACTGTAACAGGAGTACTTGGGGAGGGAACAGTCAACCGATCCTAATAGTCATAAATCTAAAGCCCATTCCTTGGTGACCCTTGTTTGCCTACAGAGAAAAAAAAAAAAAAAAAAAAAAACCCACAACCAAACAACCAAAAAAAAAACTAAGAAAACATCATCAACAACAACAAAAACAAAGGTCTTCCAAGACCCACTGTTCATATGTGTTTATTTTTAGGAGGAACAATAACTCCTGTGTGGCCAAGATCATTTTTCCTTTAGATGTACTTTTGCATATTCACTAAACTCTATGAAAAAAGAAGTTTTTAGGGAAACTTAGTCCCCAGACCTGACACTAAAAACTTAAAATATATATATATTAAAACAAGATGGCAATGTCAGTGCAAGTGCAGAAATGCTTTCAGTTATATCATGACTTGCAGATAAATAGATGTGTTCAGGCACCAGACTACCTTTGTTTTTACCTCATGACCTGTTCTCCCATATTTTGTCTCTGATAAATTGTGCTGTTCTGAGACACATAGTTGCCTCTAACACTTTTCCCCTCTTGGCATATCAAGTTGGAGTCAAAAAAACTCTCTTAAAATAACTGCATAAAATTATGTGAAACATTTAGGGTTGGATTACATTATTCTTCCTCTTGTTGAGGCAACTTTTGATCTTTGAATATCCCTAGAAATAAAAGGAACTAATTAAGAAATAAGATGCTAAGCCATGTAAGATCTTCATCTCTAGCCACAAGATGGGAAACCAATCTAGCAAAGCCAGTAAGTATCTTTTGTGGTAGCTCTCTAAAAGACAGCCAACACCTCCTCAATTCAGGACAGGCCTTGTGGCTGGCAGGGTGCCACCACAGGCACAGACGATAAAGAACATTTTACAATTGGTATATTTATTACAGCTCACCAAGGATGGTGGCCAAGCCACAGCTGAGCTTGCTCTCATTGTTCACAGTTCTCTGATATGAGTCACATCTCCCACTCACCATTTCTATATCCATTATTACCTTCAAAGTCTGCCCCCAGCTTCCTACCACTTGCTTCCACTGTACCCTCTCACATAATTAATATACTAGAATTTCATACATCCAGATTTCTAGCCACACATGGCAAAGACCAGGGAAAATGCAATCCATCAGAGCATCCCTTAGTCCTGTATTTCATCTCAAAATTCTACCTGTGCTTTCTCCTCTGCAATCCAGTGGCCTCTAATTAAAAAGATATCGTAGCATATCTTTTTGGTGTTTGTTTATTCTGTGCTAAATAAGGTAAAATAGGATCTTTGTTCAGACTAAGTCACAGAAAGTTCAGCTCTTAGAGAAAACACTACTTCTATTAATATTGCAGTTTCCTGAGCTACCAGCCATCCAGTTTGCTTTACTTGACCTAGTACAACAGAGTAAATCTAATTTTTAACAGAAAAGACAATGTAAGGCAATTCCTGTCTGTGTTAATAAGAAAACAACACATGCCAGTGTGCAAAATGAGTTGCCTGAAACAGAAGAATGAATGCATCTTCATGGCATTCTAACCTTCAATGATATTTACAGTGGATTTTGACCCACCAAAAAACAGCCAAGCAATCACATTCATTTCAGTATGACTGCCCTGTTAAAAGTGAGGTCTCAACTGGGTAATGCAGTAATGAATAAGCTGTAACTAATATACTTCCTAATTAACCCAAAGAAGCTAAGTTAACATTAGCAAATAGCATGGACCGGCAGAGGAGGATCTGTGAAGTACAACAGCTGTTGAGGATGCGACCCATATAGCCCTTGGCATGGGATACACAGACCTACTTCCAGGCTGAGTGCCCACTAGCAGTGGGGAGGACAGGTGCCCTCCCTCCCGGGCTGCACCCCCTGGTTTAGGCTCACACAGTGGGAATCCCATTCGTGCCCTCTGGAATGCCCAGGCGTGCGAAGGGAAGCACACTGAGGGGCAGAGCATGCAGAAGCTCCTCAGAATTGTGCTCCTCGTTCCTGTGGAAGCATCAGCACAGAAGTACCCTGCCTGTCTTTGGATCTCTGATAAACCTTCAATCAAGTTTATCGTTTGTACACAAAATGCCTTGCTCCTCCTTACTGAATACCAGAACATTTAATATGCACACTGCTTGCAAGCTGGTATTACTTGGCAGAATGCACAGAGGCACCTGCTATTAAATCACTGGAATCATGTCAAGAACTGAGTCAGAGCTTTGAAACCCAAGCAAACTAGAGCTTAACTCTAGGCATTAGGTTTGCTTGCTTGAAACCTTACAGAGAATTTCTTAACACAAAACCCAGTACTTCGCTGGCTGTGCCTTTCTAAAGATAATAAAAGTAATAACAAAATAAAATAAAAAGAATTTCTAAGTATCAGAGTGGTGAGAAGGGTTCTGTCATTCTTTGTCTTACATTTGTTAAAGAGTAATCTCCTTTTCAAATGTTCCAAATCACTTGAGATTATTATAGTAATATTAGTGTCCCACACTTCATCCACATTTTAGTACTACATTATACAACACAATTCATGTATTTGTATGAGATGTATTAACTATCTATTCCTTCCAAATGCATATATATATATATAATATGCATATATAAATAGATCCATACATAAATTACACAGATATAGTAGCACAGATATGTGAATGCACATGTACTGAAGACAGTCACTAAACTGAAGGAATTAATTTTGGTAACCACTGAACAGCTCATATTTTTTTTTTTTTAAATCACCCTAACCTTGCTTTCCGATAATTAAACTGATAAAAGACTGTTTTTTTGAATGATAAACTACTAAATAAAATGAGCTCTGTTGGTTCTAAGAAGCAAGTCATATCAAAAAGTTTGTGTGCCAGTAAAGCACACAACCTCTGTAAAAAATAAATCTTTAAAAATATACAGCTCAATTAACAGAGCACAAATATTGTTTTCATAATTGCAAATAGTCACTTACCTATACAAGTGGAGTTTTCAGTCTCCCGTCTGTATCCATTAGGACAGTTCCAGTGCTGCAGAGCTGAAAGGCTGACAAAACCAATTTTAAAAAATACCGGCAAAAAAGCAACAAGGAAGAGAAACATAATCTCGAGTTTTTTGAACTGTTGTTAGAGGAGAACAGGCTTGTATTCAGTCATATCCAGGACAAAACGAGCATGTGTAATCCCAAAAGATTTCTGCAAACTCCTACTTTATACTCAGACATACTAACACAATACGAAGTGTTATCTTTGTCTTTCTTTTCTCGCCACTTTAGTCCTTACTGTGCCTGACTGCAACCTTGAAGAAACTCTTGAGGGGTTTCTTCCCCACACATGTCGTTTTCTCTGTCTCGCTCTTTTTTTCTTTTTTTTTTTTTTTTTCTTTTTGGAAGCCAAGTATGAAATGCCTGACACTCTTGCCACAAATCTAACACTGCATAAAAGCAGAGCTTGCAAAGATCACTGCAAATTTCCTTGGAGCCAGTAAGGCTGCTGTTCAAATCTTAAAATACAAGAAACTGAAAAACTGTTCACCAAAGCCCTCAGTGGAGTACAGCAAGCGAGATCTCCAGGTGCCGTCCCTTTCCAAAACGTAGTTGCTCTCTATATGCACACTTGGAGGGAC
>JAVCKT010019672.1:0-10353 GCA_032273925.1 Rhynchotus rufescens | reverse complement strand
GCAGCTACTGCATCTCTTATGGCAAAGAAAACTGAGCTGCCCAAGAAGAACCCGGCCTCTCCCACGCCCTGGCAAAGAAGGGAGGCAGCAGAAATGGTTGATGAGTTCAGAACTGTCCGATGAGTTACAAACCTGCATCGCAGAGCTAAATCAGCACATCTCCAGTGAAGCTGCCCGTGCTTCTCTCAATCAGCAGCTCAACGTCTGGCTAGGACCAGCAGGTTGGGGTTCAACAAACTTGGTTGGATCTATGAGAATCTTCAGGTGAGAAAAACTCATCAAGGCCCAAGATTTGGCCCTTATTTGGGCCAACACAGATACACTATCGGAATAGTTTTATTCTGTGACTTCAATGGTCACATTATAAAGCCATGAAATAACTCATGACCTCTCATATAAAATTCCTTTTTTTTTTTTTTCTCTCCCCATGTTGTAGTGGACTTTACATGATCAAACAGAGAAGCCCTTCTTCAGCCTCTCCTGCATGGATAAAGGATGAACTGCCTAACGTTGACAAGAAATATGGCTATTGTATGTAGTATGTATCTTCTTGTGGAAGAGTTTATTTACTTATTCATACTCACTATGGTAAGACTATAACTATCTAGAAAGCATTTTTTTGGTCCCATTCCCGAGATATCTGGTCTAGACACTATGCTGAAACAGTGGGTATTCTGGGTTTTGGGGTTTTTCTTAAGCCAGAGGCCCGTGTTCCAGAGTGATTCCCCTTTTATTCTGAAGCGTTTTTGTTTAATTGATTGCTTTTATTTTGAGCCTATAAACAGTGCTCTAGCCCAGTGCTGGGTTCCTCCTCAGAACATTACAACAGAAAGTTGGGAGCCTTGCAGATAGGTTAATGGAAGAATTGGATTATGTTCCCGTAGCACTTCCTTTTTCCATCCTTTAAGCTCCTAGGGCTGACTCTTTCCTATCGGTAACACAACAGCTGGGTTCCACCGGACCAAAAAGGCTCCAGTTTTGGTTAAGGCTTCCAAGTGCTACTGTAATGTCAATACATGACAGGAAACAAGAGTCTAAAACCTCAGAACAGCAGTGCTGCATCATTTAAATACATGGAGTAACTCTGGAATCTGTTGCACAGATTAAATCAGCATTACTTTGAAAAAAAAAACCGCATCTACTGTGTACCACAAACACAGAATCACACGGCATCCTTGCTTATATTGGGTACTACAAGCTTGGTCTGCTTACCTTAGAGGAATAGATGGCAATTGAGTCGCGTGAATTTGGCAGCAAATACACATGGAACTGCTCAGGAATGTCACAGGTGGCAGGGATCTTATATGTATCTGGACCAAGGGTGAGTTGCTCTCCTTTTGGGGAAAAGTAGATTTCTTCCAATGTATAAAGACCAACTCCCTGAACAAAGGCCCCTTCAATCTGACCAAAGGAAAAAAAAAGCTTTTAAAATTTTCATTGAGTCATTTTAAAAGATAAAAATACATGTAAAATTAGGTTCCTTAAGATTACACATTAACTGACATCTTTCCTTCCACAAGTAAAAGTTAAACCAACACAGACTGAAACAGGGCCAAAGTGTCCTCATCTGACTTGCACAAATATTTTCATTGGCTCAAGTTCCTTATTCTCACTCTTCCTTATTCCTGGCTAAACTCACTAAAACTAATGCAATTACTTCTGATTTGATTTGGCAGAACTGAGAGAGCTGAGTTAAATCCACTGACTTCAGGGATATTGATCGAAAGAACCTTAGTGAGGAGATATTTGCCCACAGTCTATGACACAAATAGCCTGCTCATTCTGATATTTATTTTAAAAGAATTACAGATTCAAGTGAAATCTCTTCTAAAGAACATGTCAGGCACAAATATATGAGAGACTGGATATGAGGAGTGTGAGGAAGAGCTTGTAACATAATAAAGATATAGGAGAAGAAAGGCTTAATTATTATTAATTATTATTATTAATTAAAGGTTATATTTTTAGGGACATTTCCTTTGACTCTGCAAATTCAGGGTGCTAATCCTAAAAATAGTCTGTTGGACCTGCTTTTACTCATCACTTCTCAAAAGATGATCAAGAAGTGTAAAGTAAACATAATCTATTTTTTTTTTGTAGCTGCAAATAAAGAAATGTTTGCCATTTGCCAATCCAAACTCCTTAAGCCTTACTGGATAGTTTCTCACAGGCTTAGGTGGAATTAAATTGAAAATTATTTAGCAATTATTTAGACACAAAGAACCATCAGTCACTAACATCTAATATACAGCACAACTATGAAATTACATACCTGTCCTATATCTATAGCTGGATTGATGCTAAAGCAGGCATCCATGACAATGTCTGTTCTGATGTTCTGTTAAACCAATAGATGTTATGAAGTTATATTTAAAATACACAACAAAAAAGGGATGGTAAGCAATATGCAGCCCCACCCATTAAGGATCAGTCGTCATAGAATAACAATAGAATTTTCTCCCCAAAAGAGGATTAGCAGAAAATATTGCATTGAACATTTACAGTCATTTAGTATTCTGCTGGTATTTTGTTGGGTACATTTAACAAAGACTATGTCTCTATTCTCCTCCAAAAGCAGCAGCAGAAGGAAATTGTCACTTGAAAGTAATGATGGGAAATTCATCCAACTCTATTTCAATTCATTGTAATTTTTGCCATTACCTTGTGGTCTCCTGTTAAACAGTCAACTTCTACTTCAGAACAAGCAGCTCCAAACAGAAAGTATGGAAAAGCTCGGCCTTTCTTTGTGTCCCAGTTCATGTTTGTAACATAACCCCTGGAGGAAGCAAGAACACCCTGTAAGAACAGATTAATTTAATCAAGATGCCCCTTGCCCCATCATCCTCATTACTGAGACTATCAGAGGAATCACACAGCATGTGAAATAAATACTCAGATCTACCTCTTTTCTTAGGATCTCCATAGTCAAAGATGACTTGGGGTGTATCACCACTGATAAATACATGTTGCACTGAATGATGGCAAAATGTGATGGCCATGGAGCAAAACTCTTCTCCACCTTGCCCTACTGTAATTGACACTGGAGAGGATTTTATCTCCACTATAAAACTAGCTAACCAAGGATATAAAGCGATACTGAAACCAACATGCATTGAAAAGAAGGTCTCCTCCTGCTTAAACCCTGCAGGAAGAGAAACCCTGGGGAAAGTTTCATCATTCCTGCAAACATCCCGACAAGCGGCACCTTCAATGCCAAGGCACATAGAGACTAACAACATTGCTTACTTGAAATAGCCAGTAGCTGAAAGGCTGATGCTTTGTTTGTGAGCTTCACTGATCTGCAAAAAGTATATTCATTATTAAAGAGAAAGAATTAAAACTACATATATATATATATAAAAAATATATGCACACACACACACACACACACACACACACACACACACACACACACACTTTATGAAGCTGGGGAGCCCTAAGGAAAAGCTTTATGTTCTCTTGTATTCTGCAATGGTCTTTAGCAAGGAATACATGACAAAAGACAGTCCTTGAAGTTAGCCAGATGTACCAGGCCAATGAGTTGCACCACTTGTTTTTCCACTGTTCCTTCTTTTACTCTCTTTCAGTTTACTTCAGACAGGGACATCCCTTTTCCTTCTACCTCTAAAGGGAATTTTCACTCCCTCTGCAATGGCAAGTTTCACACTACACCCATTGGTTCATCATAACAGTACAAAATATAGAAAGGCACTTACCCAGTCTTCCCATTTCCCTTTAGGATTTTTATTTCGGATAGGTTCTAGGCGCTTCCAAAGGATTTGACAGGCATTCTAGGGAGAAAAAGTTGGGCTCTTTTAACCAACATGTAAACCCAAAACTTTGTGCTGTTTTCAAAGCAATACAAGCTGGTTAGGTTAATTTGCTAAGCATTCCCCCAGCATGTTCTGTTCTACCATGAACTGGTAAGGGCTCAAAGCAATTTCATTCTGAGGGCCATATCTCTGCTCCTTCAGTTACAACTTCCCTCCTCTGCTACCTGCCAGCTACAAATGCAGGACTCTGCAAAGACGACTGGAACTGGCATCTGCTCTGATGTATGAGGTCTTCACATACCAGATTATCACTTAAATCACCAACAAACAAAAAATGAAGGACATGACCCTCCTCCTGTTTTAACTGACTAGAAAAATTACTGTCTTGAGTGACTTACTGCAAAATAAATGAAACCATAGTTGATCCCAAAGTATTTAAGTAGATAAAGGTATTTCATTTGTTATAAAAAATGTAGCAGAAATACATCTTCTGCTAAATTCCCCCCTTAAACTGTGTTAAAATACTCAGAATAAACTGAAGCTCCATACATTCCTCTTGCTATAACCTCAACAAAGCATTTGTAAATCTGATACAGAAAAGCAGAAGAAAGTAGCCCCTTTGAATAATGCTAAGTAATTTGACTTGCTTCAAACTGCATATAAAATAACCAGAAAGAGCATTTTTGAGACAAAAAAACACTTTGTTTGATTTGTTTTATAAAAGCTGCTCAAAAGAAAAATAAAGTTATGAATCCACAGAGGGGTATTCATTATTTTACAGAACCAATGATCATGTGAAAAAATGCAAATAAACATAACCTGGACAGCTCTTGCATTGATTTCCGTTCCAACTGAACCTGCTGTGTACTTGCTGTTAGGTACAGTTGTTGTGCTTGTTTCACAGAAGTGTATGTATGACAATGGCACCTTCAGTTCACGACTGACAATCTGTAAGAAAAGTAAAATATATATAACTAATCTCCAGTCCACTCAAAGTGATAGCCTTCAGCCAGGAAAATAGAGCATTGCCATTATCTGCTTGTTCTGTACAAACAAACAAATTCAACATTAACACTATAACCAGGAAGATCACTGAAGTCATCTTTATTCTGTAAAATAAATATTTTTTGCAGTATAATGCAGTATATTTTGCCTCTCGTGAACTGCTTCCTCTAATTAGGTTTTAGTTATATATGTAAAATATTGTTTTACATATATACAATCTTAATTTACATATATTTAGTTATATATGTAAAATTTTGAATTGAGTTTTAAATCACTGTCCCTTTGTGGAGATTCAAATTTTTTATTTTTAATTTTTTTTCTCCTCTTCCTTGCTACTTCGTTTGAAATGACTGGGTTTGTTTGTGTTTCCACTTCACTGTTTTCATGGTGCTCTGATATTCAGATGTTCATTCAGCAACTTACAGCTGCAAAATCACCTATGTGATGCAAAATTTTATTTAATTTTGATTAATTTTTGTTTAATCCAGAAATGCATAATGATGGACTGATGTCATTGGTGCTAAATGCACTACAAAGTTTTATTTATTTAATTTTAGTCAGATGCTATCTGACTCACCTGTACCATCTTAGTGTTAATTCCTTGTCCCAGTTCAATTCCACCATGAGTCACTAGTACAGATCCATCTATATAGATATGGACAAGAGCTCCAGCCTAAAGAAAAGTCACAGACACTTGGTGACAATTTTAAATAGAGTTAAACAGCATTAAATAGAGTTGCTTAAGAAAAATAACATGGAAAAGATTGATTTTATTCACAAGATTCAGTATATTAAGAGGGAGTGAAAATTCTCCAGCAGTCTGACAATAAATTTCACTCTTCTAGGAAAACGTGATCTTTTTGTGCCAAACTGTAATGCTTGCATTTGAGTAATATTTAGTTGATGTCAATTAGAATCTCAGCAGATCGAAAACAAAGTACAAAATAAATCTATTCTTAAGGAACTAGATCTGTATTTTTGGAAAGTCAACACAATTCCTGGGCTTTATTTTGAATGCTCAACTGAAATTTAACTACTATTTATACCTCTCATAGTCCATTTGTACCAGGTGAATTGTGACCTCAGTGTCTCACTACCATATTTTACTGGGTAAAACAGAGGAATCTGTCTGAATTCTTTCTTGAGCTACAAACTTACTCAGGAAAAAAAGATTGATGGAACAAGCAACTAAGATGTTGGTTTGGTTTATTTGGTTGGATTTGGTTTATTCTGCATTGTACCTTCATACAGAAGTTATAATTGTTTGATTTTTTTTTCTGAAACTCATTGAAAACATTATGTTTTATGTTATAGATATTATGTTGAAAAGGCACCTTTTCAAAGAAATTACCTGATGAAAATAGTTGGCATTAAACCCAACAGAATACTTCATGGGAATGATGGCAATCCCTTTCTTTTTCCAATAATTTTTCTTATTAAATTCTTCCACCTTTTCTTTCCTGATGGAATATTCAGACTTCTGCAAACATTCTTTCCAACATTTCCACAGATTTGTTGCATCAAACTTTTCTTTGAAGGTAGTTAGGTTAATTCCTTTGTACATATTTAGTTCCCTAACCTAAAAGAGCAAGCAAATCCATACAGTGTTGAGTAGAAACACAGCCTTATATAATGACATATTCTATATTAGACAATGACATATCGTATAATAACATATTAATATAATTAATCTATATAATTTTAAAAAGGGATGGGGCAACATCTGATCAGGAAAGTAAGTGAGAGCAAAAGTCAAAAACATTTTCGAGGCCTTGGAGGTATAACTGAAAGCTTACTTGAAAGGTGATAAGGGGGAGGGAAGTAAATGGGAGAGGGAAAAGACTCAAGAAATAGAGAGAAGACATGATGGTTGGTATCCTTGGAAAGGAAAATGATCTAAAAACTAGATTACTTAAATATACACTGGTACAAACAAAACAGGGGAAGGTTACCCTGGACTTTGTATGGAGGGAAGTAAGGACTGGATATGTATATAGGAAAGGGATAGAACTTGATAATAGGAGATGAATGGCAACAATTAAAATTGTTGAAAAACTGGATCTAAAGACAGTGGAGAAACTCAAAATGTCAGGCTGTGAGATGAGGGCGCCAGCTAAGTGAACTGTTGATAGTGTGGAAAGACAAAACCAGACCAGACCAGAAAAACTGATATTCAAGTGAATGCTGAACATACACAGACATTGGAACAGATTGGAACAGATTCTTGGCCGGGTTTTTACTACTATTGGCATTATAGTAGTTACTCCATGGAGGTGTTACTCCACAGAGGAAAAAATTCTGAATAAAGGTTTGCTCAGCCTAAGTAACATTAATAGATTTAGCTCTGTAAGAACATGCTTAAGGAGGAGTTTGCAACAGTCTAGGCCCTAGAATTCTCCCTTTTGCTGTGTTTTATTTGGTAGTCTAAGATCTTTTACCTTCTCATGTGGTAGGCCAGTCTGGGTTGCCACAGCCACAACACACGTCTCCACAAACAGACCTGCTTGGGGAAACCCAAATCCTCGGAAAGCAGTATTGGAAGGCAAATTAGTCTTACAGGCATGGCCCCTGACTCGGAAATTGGGAATATTGTATGCATTTTCCACTTTCAACACAACATACTCAATCACCTGTAATAAGAGAACAGATTACACTTGTTCAGATGGTTCCATTTCCTTCCAAAAAAAGTAATGAAATACTCAAGAGACCAATGAGACACAGATGCTTTAAGGTGGAACAAGATTATATGAAGGAGGCCTGTTGCTCTTCTGTTGTTTACACTAATGTAAATACAGAGAAACTGCATTTAAGCCACTGAAATTACAACAGCGTGAAAAAGCACCACTGAAGACAGAATCGGACATTCAATTTGAAGGAAATGACAGAATAACTGTTTAATAATGTGCTACCTAAGTAAACTTCTGTCTTGGGCATGTTTTACTGAACTTATAAATCTGAATTTTCTGTGTCCAGTATTCCCAGCAGTAGATATTGCACCTCCTTAATGAAATTCTGTAATTCACATCTGGGTTACAGATACATTTCTACTTCAAACAGATTCTTAAGAGGTACTTAACAAGGCTAGAAACAATTAATAGAAAAAAAAATCTAGTAAGGAGCTTTTATTTTCATTTTGTGGCCAGTTAAGTCAGTATAAATGGTATATAGACTTACCAACTCAGATTCATCTTTTGTACAGCCACCATTTACATAACACTGAAAATCTGCTGCTATGATTCTACCATCGTTCATGAATCCAACCTGTAACAGAGCGACCAATACATTTGTAGTCTTTTCTCTGATTTATTTCAAACTTTTTTTTTTTTTTTTTTAAAAAGCTAACAAATACAGGACGAGATTTGGGCTACAGAACGGAATGGGAATTTTAGCACTAAATTGGAAGAGAGACCTGTGTGGATTTATGACTAGGATTAGGATTCCATAAGAAGGGCAGATAGGTTTCACACTCTGTTATGCTGGTCAATAAAATGATGATTTGCCTCAGATGAAACCTAGTAATTCTGCAAAGCATCTTCTCCTCTTACTCACTTTATATTTTCCAAAGAAGGGGTGCCGTCCACCAGTGATTAACATATCCATGTCTCTTTCAAGGACAAAACGAACTGGACGTCCAGTCCTAATGTGAATAGTAAGAAAAAAAAGTACTTTTATTACAATCTAAGTACTTTTATTACAATCTATCCACATATATCATAAAAATGCTATGTATGGCTAGCTTCTTAGTGATGACATTGGTGGCATGTTTTAGGATGAAAAGCACTTTCATTAAATATCTAGAAGAAATTCAAGCACTGTGTCTGGGAAAGGCCTGAATGGTTGGGATTTGTACAGATCAGTCATATGAGAAAATGCAGGAACGTCTTTGTTTTACTTATCACGTAGTGAGGGAATTCCATTGCCCAAAGCCTAGACTTTGAAATCTCTATCCCAGATATGCTGCCAAAGAGAGAGGCGAGACAATGCATTCACGCCAGCACTCCAGCAGAGTTCAGGATTGCTTTGTAATTGTCTTGTCATCTTTAATCTGTTTTAGCTAAATCATAGAAAAGGACTTACTTGTTGGCTGCCACTGCTGCAATTACAGCAAAGAAGGAAGGTTTGGTAATCTTCCCCCCGAAGGCTCCACCAACACGCTTCATGTGGCACATAATCTTGTTGGACTGGAGGTTTAAAGCCGAAGCCACTAATTTCTGCAGAAATGAACATCCAGGGTCTTACTGAGGACTGTCATTTGTCTACCAACATATATTAAAAAAAAAAGTCTATTTTCCCTGGCTAACCACATATGAGAAGCTAATAGGCCTAAGAATCATAGGCAGAAAGTTGGAGTTGCTATAGATACAAAAAGAATACTTCAAATAAGTGAAGATAATGAAAGCACAATCTAATGGAAAGCAGATACAAAATACTTTGAGGATCTGATTGCAGATATAATGATCTCTGTCTAGAACTGTGCATTGCATCTGAACCTAGATATAAAGCATTCACTAAAATACTGAGATGGATGGAATGTAGTTGTTGTTTACAGCACAGAGGACTGTGCGTTCTGAAAATATCTCCTTGGAAAGAGATGCCAGAAATGCAAACAGAGGCTTGACTGAAAAAGGAGTTCAGGACCACACTTGCACATCTGTCAGAAAAAGCTTAAAAAAATGCGATACAGTGATCAGCTGTAAAAGATAATTCTAACCATTTAGAAATTAACCTATATTCATTAAAAAGGTTTATTCTGCAGGCCCAGAATTCAACCCTGTTTTCATCTGGGATCTGTTAACCATTTTTCAATATTATTTTATATAATTCATACATTTCCATTTTTTACATATTCCTTAACCGTTATTTACACACAATGCCATCACCATTAACTGAATGACTTATATTAACAATGCAATTCTTTTTTAAAGCTGAAGATGCTCATTCCTGGAAAAAAATGAGCAATTCATGCTTGGAATTGAGTATTTTCACTGATTGTAGTAGGCTTTGCCCAGTATATCTGAGACAGACAGAATGAGGCCATAAAAAAAAAAATAAATAAATAAAAAAAATCAAAAAATCCTCTCTCACATTCTCTTTAAAGAACTCTACTATCTATTCTTTGTCCATTCCATAGTTGTACTGCTTGTTATGTCGACACTGGTCTGGATAGCACAAATAGCAGCCCCCTCACAGGACTCACTTCTGCATTCAGTCTCATCATTAAGTGTAGCTTGGCCTCTTACTTTCATAACAAGATCCAAATCAATGCAGCTCAACTGGGAGCACCACTACAGAGTTTGAGGAGAAGCACAGAAGCCTGAAAGCAACACTCTTCACAAGGCCACGTAGTTTAGCTTTAACATTACTTAAGAAAGAAAAAACATGCATCATTAGGGCTTTGCTTTACCTGTACATCTGTTGCATGCTGAGTTGCCACGTACACATCCATTTCTTTATCCTCTAGTCTTGGAATAACAAGCACACTGTTCGTCTCCAGATAAAAATGTTCCTGCCCTCCAATATGCAATTCACCTGTACATTTATAATTACAAGAAAATCTAAGATGGGTTTCATAATC
>JAVCKT010019671.1:0-20012 GCA_032273925.1 Rhynchotus rufescens | reverse complement strand
GCTTGAGTGGGAAGGTTGGACTAGATGATCTCTAGAGGTCCCTTCCAACCTTGAATATTCTGTGATTCTGTGATTCTCTATTTTCATTTAAAGTGTAGTTTGGTGTGTTTGCACTAATACGTAAGTCTCAGCAGATCATTGAGAAAAATTTATGCCATCATCAATGGCCATGGCAAAATTTGTGCCATTAATCATATTAAGGTGGTTATGCTGTGCTGTGTCTCAAAATACTTGTGTGAATGTGTTAATACAAGGAACTTACACCTTAAAGTGCATTAAAGCGGTTTTGCACTGTTGAAGCTGATAAAGCTGTTTGTTATGTAATGTTAGTCTGTATCTGTTGCATAACATTTGAATCATGGATATGGAATATATATATCATGGAATATATTTGAATGTATTTTAGGCTTTTCTATTCCTCTGTGTATTTCAGACATGTGATGACATATTGCTTGTACTGAAATGGCACCTGCAATATCCTGTAACATAGGATATAATAGAAACAAGTAAATTGTATTGCAATGTAATTGCCAGTATATTTACATATTAAATATATAAGAGTGCCTATAATTTGAAATATAATAATCTTACTATTTTACTCTGTACTAATTGAGAAAATCAAGACTACTAGAAATGAGACCTATTTGCCACTTATGACCATAGTCTCATTGAAATGAATGAATGAAAAAAAAATGTAAACAAACTGGCAGGAGCACTCGGAACTTTTCTTCTAGGAGATAAGAGCATCTGTGTCTGATTTCTGGCTTGCTGGGATGAGGAAGTGACACCTGAAACACACAGAATTAACTGTAGAAAGAAAAAAAGTGTAAAAGAGAGTCTAGTTGCACAAAACAAGGGAAATGAGCTAGAATGTGCAGGGGAACTGAGAACAGATGTGAAGGGGGAGGTAGAAAGAAGAAAGGAAGGACCATAGAGAAGGCAGATTGGCAGCCCTTGGTTCATTCATGTGCATTTCATGTGCACATCATAAAAACATTCTGTTTTTAATCAATACGCACAATAGACAGTGATGCTTTCAGTTTTTTTTATTATTGAACAATAATAATCATATACTTTTTAAAACCAACCAGCTTATTAGATTTACCTTCAAAAACCCATAATGTCCTTTATGACACAATAAAGTATGCAAATATTTTTTACAATCTTTAAATAATTCTCTTCAGTCTGCTGAAGGAACATGGGTTTAATCCTGCTCTCACTAAAATCAAGAAAGGAGTTACTTTTGATATCAGTAGTTGAAAATCAATATCTTTGTAAATATCCAAATATATAATATCCCGTTCCCTCAGACCTCAACATCAATGCAGTTTAAAATACGGTATGTGTTAGCTTGGGATTTCTGATCATTTTTCTTTGATTATTGTAGCCAGAAAACCCACAGTGCCAGACTTACATGACTGTCATTTTCTTTTGATTCTAACACAGTGCGTTCCAATACGCCCTCCATGGCTGAAAACAATCTGTGTTCACTGAACTTGGCTTTGGATCGGGATTTGGACTCTTCTTATGTTCCCTGCACCGCTGTCAACCTTCACACTGATTTCAGAGGAAATAGGGCTGCGTGTCCAACGAGGCTGCTCTGCACCATGAGGAGGTTCCCAGTCGCATGCAGACCAGGCTTACTCCAGTGCCACTACATTAACTTCCAGTACCTGATTGTTCCCAAGCATATTAATAATCCCATCAGAGGGAGGATTTTTAGGTTTCAAATGAAAACTGAAAGAGGGACTGCTGATTCCGATAACTCCCTAGTGCAGGCAGGTCATGCTGGTGGCTGGAACTGCTTGTTCCTTCTACTAAGAAATGATGGAAGGGGCACCCAGCTCCTCTCAGCTCTGGCTGCTCTACCTGCCCTCTAACTGTGAGTCTGTGTCTCGTCTACACATGGGCAGATAAACTCCATCATAAACGTGCAGCCAGCAGGCAAGAAGGAAGGGTCATCCTCTGCCCTCCGGCCTCAGACCCACTTCTCCTCATGAAATGCAAATATCAACATAAGGGCACCAATATATCTATTTTATAGAGACATATACATTTAAATAATACTAAGCAACTTCTGTGACTTCAGGCACTCCTCTACAAATCTGCATAATTTACCAAAAATCTGTTTCTCTATACAGAATTTAACATTAGATATCTACCTAATACAATATATTTTTACAGTGTCTCAGTTGAGTTATTCACAACATATAAACTTAAATGATAGGTGTTTTCTCCCTGAAAAAGGCATAGTTTTCTCCTATGAACTGTAACCAAACCTTCACAACCCAGAAGATGACTAATGACTAGTGCTGCTTTATTTAATTCACACCACTGTGCTCCCACAATATTATTATTCTTGTCGGTGTGACTCAGGGGCATTGCTTTCTATCCTGGGGCTTGTTGACGTGCATTTCTTTCACTTTGGCTCCATACCAATAGCTTTGGACTCACCCAAAATGTCCACTGAATTCAGTGAGAGCTTTCCTGGCCTGAGGCTGCAAGAGTCGGCCTTCAACTTTATTTGAACGAGGAGGGTTGAATATTGGTGTTGTTTTCTTCTTTTCAATAATACTATACATTCAGCAATCCACAATACATTTCTGTGTTCAAATACTTATCAAAAAATATCAAAAATCATATACACTGTACAGTCTATTTGTAAGTAAACTTTTTTCTCATGAAAAACAGAATCACAATTGGCCTTCAGAGGTTACATTTTCATATGCTATAGATCTACTTAGTTCTTAAAGTGTGTTGTTGCATATTCAATAATCTGTGAGAAATGCAGTCACTTGAAAGTCTTATTAGTGTGAGTAAATATCAGCGAGGATTTAGCCATTTCATTACCGGAGAACGAATTGCCTTCCCCTTGACAAATTCTTCTTTTACTGAATTGCCATCCCCCGATGCCATGTCGCTCTCTGAAAATTACAAAGAGAAGGTAGATTTTGTGAAAAATTAGACAACTAAAATGTTTTCCCACAATGGCTTCCCTGAGTTCGGGAACATTTCAGTAAATTATTAGTTAATGACTCATTTTACATGAATCTACCTGAACATCTCTGGTTATCTAGTTGCAAAGTATCTGCCAAATTATGGCATAGAGCAGATGTGTTTTCTAATAGTTTAAGCATAAGGCAGGTGACCTGAATTCATCTTCCAGCTCCCAGACTCCCAGAGTGACGTGGGACCAGAGAGCACATCCTCACCAGGACCTCTGCAGCAGTGGATCCTACAGCAGTAAATTAAACAACCTGGATGCTGGCATGGAATAACCTGATGCATGCTCTTAAGTTCCATCACCCTCCAGGAGAAGGTAAGAGATATCCAGTTCGTCTGCTGGAAATGGTCCCTGACTCGTGCCAATTCCTGAACTTTGGCTGCAATGACTGGGAAGAAAGTCCAGCTGGCCTGGGACCATCCGTGCCAACATGCCAGGCACTGCCCGGTGGATGGACAGTAAAGGGCAATACACAGAAACACTCTCTGGCACTGCTTAATTTACTAGGATATATGTAGCCATAGTGTCTTTCTAAAACACATGGGCCACAAACTGACCTCATTAAAATATGGAAGGATTCACAGTTGTTATATATAATTAGCCAAGGCTCTATCCCAAATCGCATGGCTACCACAGAAGACCACTATTAAAAGCAGTTCTTTGTGAGCACCCCGTGACATACTATACAAAATATTCCTGGTCTACCATCAGTGATGACCTCTGAGGGATAGAAATCTCTGTGTAATCTTTGCACTGGCAATTGCAGAAGTTCCACTCGCTTCTCTAGGGTGAAGAGCTCCCCTGGTTGGGTTCATACAACTACCTAAATATTGAGTCTGCACAAGCTTTGATTCAAGAATGGGAGCGTCAGGGAGAAGATGGAGGAGGAACTACTGAACAGGCTACCTCGCAACCTCTGGGTATACAGAACCCAGTAAAGCAGTAAAAAGCAGTAAAAAGAAAATTTTTAGAAGACAGTAAAGAAGCAGTAAAAAAAACATGAAGACAATATTTTTTCAAGGTATTTTAGCACCCTTAGTACTACAGAAACATAGAAAGGCAAAAGAATGTAAGCACAGAGAAAGATCAGAAAGGAACAAGACTGATTTTTTTTCCCAAAGATGATTTTTAATGTGATATGAACAGCTCGCTCCTTTCCATTCTTCTCTATACAGAGAACGGGAGCAAGATAACCCCTGCATTAAGGCAACCAGCATTAGATAGTGTAATAGGAAAAGATCAGAACAAGGCAAACAAATTGCAGCTGGAGGAAAATAAAATTCTAGGATTTGGGTTAAATTAATAATATAGGATAAATACCAGGATGAAATCACTGGTATTTATTTAAAATGTTTAAAATTCCTTTTAATTGGTGTTTAAGTTCAGAGTCAGCATTACTCAGTTAAATGTACTTCAGTATTACCAAGCACAAAATCATAGAGGAAAAACTTTCAACCTCAGCTTTAAATAAAACTCTTCCTTCTGCCTCCAAATATTCAATTGTTTCCACACATTTTCATGTTTTATAAAATCTGTGAAGAAACATTTGCAAGCTTAAGACATAATCTTAAATGTAAGTACATATTCCAGAAGAGATACTGTGGTAAATAACTAAATGAAATCATCCCATAAAACACCTCACTGACATCTGAAAATGTATAAGCACCAACTTCAAAGTTAAAAGATGTAATTTTTTTGCCCGGGTAACACCGGTAAGTGTCATGAGGTGAAATCGTATTGTAGACAAAGTAGCTCTGTGCATCTAAATGTGCATTTGCACAGCTGCACCCAAGCACACAGTGCTCAGGCACAGCACTGACCACGCGCTCACAGCTCACGTACAAGGTGGTTTCTGCCGAAAGCAGCTTGCCCGCAAAGAAGTCTTACCTGGGTGTGAAACCGCTTTTCGTCGATTTGAAGCAGAGAGCTGAAAAAATGGAAACTTCAAACACTTCCCAGTGACTCTGTCGCAGATGCCAGACGGACAATTGCAAGTTTTCCTGCACTCCATTCCATAGGTGCCATAGGGACACTCTGAAAGACGACACATTGGGGGCAATATAGCAGAGCAGTCCTCGGCGATCCAGGTCACCTACCCGCTCCCTCAATAGCTGCTCTGCATATATCCTTAAAAGTGGAAAACTTCTTAGTTGGGGATGCCAACTTTTGTTATAAGCATTTTCCAGTTTTAATAAGCCTAGGTTTTCTTTACCTCACACTTTATACACCTTCCTTTTTCTACAGCATAGGTTGCATGTGATGTTATTTACCATGTGCAATCGATAATCTTTCTCTGAAATGCTTGTGTTGTTAAAAGGCAAATTAAAGACAATGTGAATGTCCAAATACGTAATCACAGGGCGGGTGGTTAAAACTACAGATCGTGCCTGGTGAAGCCTTGGGTTTTAGTTTAAGTGACCAGCACTGAAGTTAGATCAAGGGGCAACCTTTCTGCCGTGCTCAGGCGTGCTCGTGTGTGGCTTGTGGAGCGCCGGCGCCTCAGACACCGCCAGGCTGCTTTACAGGAACGACACTTCCTATAGGTGCCCCGTGGCTGCCGGCTCCTGCCCCGAGGAGCTATCCAGGGTGGCAAACGGCCATCCGGCCTCGGGAAGCCAGGGCTGAGCGAGGCAGAAATCCGCCGCTGGGTCTCGGGGTATGTGGCCGGCTTCTCCCACAGCAAAGTGCCACCTTGCCATGGCAGACAGCAAAGGTCTCACCTTCAGAGGTGACAATTCCTTCTAAAGAGGGAACAAAAAGCTCTGGAAAAATCCTCCTGGACTCTCCTAGGAGCACGGAGGGACATGTCCTCTGGTCTGGAGGACCTTGCTGAGCTTCACCATGCTCCTCATCCCAAACAAGGGCACTCTTTGATCTGCTGTTCACCCAGGTGAAACAGACACAAAATGCTGCCAAAACAGAGCAGTTTGTGGTGCAGCCTCCTCCCCTCGGGCTGGCACGTGGGGCCACGTCGCCTCAGCGAGAGCTCGGGGCGCTCAGCGAGGGGCCCTGCAGAGCCCGGGGGAACCAGCCCGAGCCCAGCGGCGCTTGGTTCCCCAGCGGAATCACCCCGGGCTCGGCAGGGCTCCGCAGACCTGCTAAAACCGAGGGACGAGAGTCAGCTCTGCTGCCAGCAAGAGATGTGCAGCAGGAAACCCATCTTAGGTAAATCAGCCAATAACTCCCTGTGATGTGAGGGACTCGAGAGCAGGTTCTTGCTGCGGCAGAAATACCTGAAGAGGGAATTTCCCAATAAAAGAGTAGAGCATCAGTTTGCCCAAGTCTGCTCTGGACAATAACAACATAGCTCCTGATTATAACAACTACAATATAATAATCTGATCCACTCTTTTAAAACTGTTGAGATAAAAATATCAAGAATATGAAGTAAGTAATGCTCAGCAAAGTGCTCTGAAATAAATAAAATAAAATATTGTGCGTATTTTACCCATTTCAGTATTAACAAATAGAATAACAAGAGTTCAAATCATTTGTCCGCAACTTTAAAGCAAGTTAGTCATACACAGTTCAAGACAGTCTAGCCATCCTTGCTTCACGATTTAGTATAAATTTAGTATTAGTATTGAAACAAATGAGTGACCCAGCATCATATCTATACATGGCTAGATAAATAACTGTATTGGCTCCAAATTTTGCCTGAAAAATTCAAATATGTACATAAGATTATACTCAGAGCTGAGATAGAAAAAGAAAAAAAAATATAAAAATGTTCTATAAGATTAGTTCAAATAAATCTGTGGGAAATAGAAGATACATCAATTTATCAATCTAATCTAATCTAATGCAATCAATTTAAAATCTAATCTAATATCAATTTAGAATTCAAAGTCAAAATACAGCTTTACTGAAATTAATGAGCTTGTCCATTGACTCACTGGGAAAAAGATTTTACTTTGTATTTCCTTAATATTTTCTGCAGAGCTTCTAGGAGAGATTGAGATCTTATGTCCCTCAGTGTTTCTGTCTTCCCATTTTAAGCTTGCTGTTGCAAAGAAATTTCTGTGAGGATAGTGAAAATATATACCTGTCTAAGGAAATAATAAAGGAATTATAACTGATACTCTACACTGCAATACTTTTAATAAACTGATGGCCATTCAGCTTACTCAGTAACAGACTTTTTGCTGATAGTATGAATTTTAAATGTATGAATTTGAGGCATAAATTCTGGACTCTGAAAAAAAGGGGAATATTTTGTGTTTCACCCTCAAATATGCACATGAATTTGTGTGATTTATATTGCAATGTAACCAAATTTGTCTTCTATGTGAGTCAACTCAAATGCTTTCTGCAGCATCTATCTCTAAGCCATTCCCTTAATGAAAGATATTAATACTTCTAGTATTTAATTGTCGAGATTTCTGCATTTCTAAGGAAGTTATGCAGAGGCAGAGGTATCTACTTACTGAAGTGGTACCCAGGAAAACTCACTGCAGTCACAAATTTTGAAAACTTTCTTCCTACCTCCATGTATTTTTATTCCTTCTCTCCTCTGCGAGAATTGCCTTCCTAACCAGGTGAGAACTGCTCCCACCTGAAACGTGCCCTTAAGGGCTGGGAGTAAAGGTGCACGCAGCAAACCCAGTGTGATGTGAAAGCAGTGGCTCCCGCTCCTCTCCCTGTCAGCTCCGGGACTTCTACTCTGTTCTGCACGCAGGAGAGCCCTGCCTTGCCTGCCCGACCACATGCCGACCGCAGCCGAGCATCGCCCGGTCAGGAATGAACCAAACAGGACCGTGTCCCCAGGAGGTCAGGCAGCTCTCTTATCTCGCCCACCAAATCGGTGGAAGGAGCAGCACTAGTGCCTGCATCTCCAAAGTCTCAGTCAAGAATCTTAGATCCTATTCATTCATTCATTTCTTTAAAGCTGTACCCGAGGTTAAACAATATTCTCACATTAATTACCACTGTCTCATCTACATGAAACATCTTTTAACATCAGCAGGTATTATTTGCTTTCTCCCGGGCTAAGGGCTGAGCTAGAAAAAACCCATTTCAGCCCCTTCAAGCAGGAGGCAAGCTCTCTACGCAGGCTGCTGTCAAACTGCCGCAGTGGGTGCATGCAAAGTGAATGTTGTTACCTTTGCAGATACCAAATTCATCACCAAAGTCATCCTCCTCAGTGTAAAACTGGCACTTCAGCCCAGGACCACACTTGACACCATCCATACCCGAGACCGTACGATAGCAAGTCTCCCCCAGAGCAGCCGCACACACCCTGCAGCAGCCACAGTCATCCAGCACCGTTCGCTTACAGCGCAAGGTACTTTTGCACGCGTTGCTGTCACAGGGCTCGGGACAATCTACCGCGTATTTGGCACTCCAAGCAGTTCCAGCGTGCACGGGCAGCAGCAGGAGGGTGAGCACCAGGAAGCCCTTCATGGCGTGCGGGGATAAGCGCTCCGTCCCCACGCGCGGGTTTCGGTGCTCGGCGCGGCGCCGGCGGCGGCGGGAGGCAGCGGTACGGAAGCCAAGGTGGGAGCCGTGCACATCAGCCTACAGGTTTATGAGCTTTATACGGTGTGTTGCCCACAGGCTGCTCCGTCGTCAGCTTCCTCAATCCGGCAGCGCGGCTCCTGCCAGCCTCCCTCGTTTCAGTTCGTGAAATCCAGGATGAAGGTTGGATTAGCACTCTGCTGCCATCCAGGAATTGAAAAGCCCGAGCTGATGTAATCTGTTATGTTTAGTTGGTTGTTTTGCATGAGGACTAAAAACTCTCTCACATCCGTCTCAAATGCTCAAGGACGTCTGCCAAAAGGAAAAAAAAGAAAACAAAAAAGAAAGGAAAAAAAAACCCCACGCAACCAAAAAGAACCCAGTAGGTTACATACCTCCCGTCAGGACAGGGCTTGCTCTGACATTGGGCACGCTGCTGACAGAACAGCTCTGCTTGTAAAACACAGCTCCTACAGCTGGGAAGAAAATCACTTTGAATTATATCATTGCTAGAAGATTTCTATTTTTTAGGAAATCTTTGCATAGCCCTCAGAGAGGAAACAGACCGTCACGCTAAAGAACAAAGATCGCGCCATTTAACGAGCCTGAGAGCTCAGATGTTTTAGCAGAGTCTTTTCTTGCATGCATTGAAAGGGTACTTTTTAATCAGTATTTAGGTGGAGGTGAGTTAAACATTTCACTCAAAGATTATTGTCAGGACTAGAAGCAGGTCAGACAGAAAACAGCATCTTCCGCAGGAAGCTGAGGAAAATGATCCATGAGATACCCCTGACCTCACAACCAAAGGGGGAAACCCCATCCGTCACCGGCACTGTCAGCACAGGCCAAACAGGCATCTAGAGGAACCCATTCTCCTCCTGTTTACACCACTTCTTTACTCATCAAAGCCTGTGGGCTGCACTTAGGCTACTCTTGAATGAAATCAGAGTAAATAAACAAAAAATAAGGCTCTCTTTTCCTTTCTGCTCAACTCAGGCTTTATTCACCCTGACAGAGCCTTGACAAGAAACACCAAACAACGTAAGAGTTGAGCAAAACAGATGAGCCCCAACGGAGATGGAAATTTCTACTCTAAAGAAAAATCTCCAAGAAAGGGAAAAAAGAGTAAAGATAACATGAATATGTTTCTGAATGCAAAAAGTTTCTTCCAGCAAAGATAATGAGAACGATCAAGATCTAAATCTGTGGCCACCTTGCCATTTGGGAAGCCTGTGTCCCAGCAGGCCGAGGACACTGCCAGGAGGCCGGCAAATAAAACGAAGGGCTGTGCTGCTGATGCAAGAGACCAGGAAAGCCTCTTCTTCATGAGTCTAAACATGAGGATAGATCCCATGCAATATATTTAGCTCATCTCTTTTGGGAAGAGCAAAGAAAACCAATACATTACATGTTGCCTTTCAAGATGTTCATTTACTTCTAGAAACGTGAATATTGGAACCTATGTAGGACAGGACAGCACAGGATAGGAAACCTCTTTAACATATGCCAAAGGGAGATCCATACCATGGCAAGCATTTGCAGGTAATGTGTTCATTTAAAATAGTACATAGTTATACCAAAAACATTTCTTTTAATCATAGCTGGCAAGTGGCAGTTGCATAACCATACTAGCTCACATTTGGTTTTACGTCTAACTCCAAAGCGTAGTCAGGGGAATTTAAAGGGTAAAAATTAGAGTACTAGAGTCAAAATCTCTACTGGTATAAGCTGGCATGGCTCTACTGACAGGCATGAAATGAGAGCAACTAACAGCCATAGACAACCTCACCTCCTGCAGCAGCGCAGCCATCCTCTGGGACGGGAAAGGAGTAGGTCAAGTGTGGAACTGAAGATCTCGACTGAAAAACAAAGAAGAACAAAAGTGCAAGGTTCTACTAGCAGATAAATTGGAAATGGATGTGCTATCGCTGACCCCATCACAGTCACAACGTGGCAAAGGCCTGTTTTCCAAAAAACCCAACCCAATGTCTGCAAGAACAGCCTCAGAGTTCACAGCTCAGCAGACTAATATAAACTACTGTTCATTTCATTTGGCATTGACACCATCTAAAATTGCCGTTGGTTTACACTAAGAGGTCAGGCTGCAACCTGCACTGGCTGAGGAGCCTCTGCAAAGTCCATAGCTCAGTCCCTCCATAGGAGAGAGATGCTAAACGCACAGGAGCACAGCCAAGGGCAGGAACCATTTCAGTCCCCCTGGCTAAATCTGCTTCCAAGGATGAAATAACCCAAAGAAGTAGGTTATTTAATGCAACAGGTTGGTTCAGAGTAATCAGGAGTGAGAACATCCCACTTTACTCACTCAGTTCATTCATACCTACTTACTCGGGCAGAGGAGATAAGAGAAAGGCTACAGATCCATCCCAATATGCCCATAGACATTTACACCTGGCAGTAAAACCACACTGTTGAGTCCTTTTGTATAAATATAATTAGAAAATGCTCTTCGTTTAAAACACCAAGCAAGATCTGAAAGGACCGTATTTCACGTTTCAGCTTCTCACAGGGAAAATGTGCTAGGGAGATGATACATAAAAAATTACATGCAGATGTGGTGAGGAAAAGAAATCGTAAAAGAAATCAGCACACTCCCCTAGCAACAAGCCAATATTATTTGGAATAAAATGGAAACTGCATTCTGTGCTTGGAGCTGGAAGCCAAAGTAAATTATTACAATGGATCAAGAAATACATGGAATGGAAGAAAACATCATGAACAGATAGCGGTCTGGCTTATCCATGAGTATCACTGGAGGAAATAATGAAAATACGGCCTTCCACACTGTCCACTGATTGAGTAGTGAAATAAATCCAGCAATCATTCCCTCCGGTTTTAATATTTCTTTGTTGTTTTACCTGTTGAATCCATTAGGTTTTTCTTTCCAGTGAACAGCTTGGTCCTGTAAAGCCATGAACTGAACTGTCCCTTGAAAATTGGTGCGATGGGAATTAATGAAGCTTCTCCAGCTATCAACAGCAGAAAACCTGGCACCATAATTCAGCTTACAGTAAATACACTTTAAATGTGGAAGATTTTCTGGAGCAGATCAGATCAATGCTACAATAACTTTCTTTCTTTTTTCTTTTTAATTTACAGTATAAATGGCCATGGTGCTAGTTTACCTCATAATTACATCACTGTATATAATGTCTGGTATTCTTTCTGGAAGCAGAAAAGGTTTCAACTCTTATGTTAGCACTTCACAGGGAATTGAGCAATCATTGCTTTGGAACTGATCAACTGTGCACCCAGCTGGATACACCAGAGCACAATTTTCCTAAGTTCTTCTGCAAATAACCCTCTTCTCAAGCAGAAAGCAGTTTGCGTGAGGTCTCCCACTTGCATATAACTCATCTGAAAAGTTTGCCCCATCTTTTAAAGCTCGCCATGAAATGAGGTACCTCATGGTACATAATTAATCTGTGGCTGATGCATAGGAGGAGTAGGCTATTCATTAGGCCAAGATTCCCAGCCTTGCTTATTTCATTCTTCAGATGGACAGAATATCACTCAGTTTGATTATTCTGGACTAAACATTTGAACCACTGTAGTTTTCCAGTCTTTTGAACATTTAAAGGCACATTAATATCTCTTCAAGCATTGGAAAATGTTTAAATCATGACCCTTGCTGTTAATTTCCAAAAGGCAGTCCCTAAACTAAAAATACGTTGCCATACATTCCTGAACCATCCAACCTTTCCACAGGCTTCCTTTACAAAAAGCTGTAAGCACAATGCTGTTTGAGAAGCAAGGATTCAAAGGGAAGCACCGAAAGGAAACTGAGCTGCAAAGTCCAAAATGAAAAGCCAGAAATAGGAAGTAAAAGAATCAGGAAAGCAAGATAGCAGCAAGGACTCCCCTTTGTATGATTTCTTTTCTTGTATCTTTTCAATGAGTTGCTAACTACTCTTTGTTTCGACTGTACCGCAACAAGTCAACATTTGCTTGGTAAAAATAGATGCTTTGGGGCATTTCCTACTGCTGAGGGTACGATGTATTTACATCCTTTCTGCAGGCAGACAAGGTGGCCTGCACAGAATAGGGCAGGTCTGTACCTACCTGCACACCTCTGCAGCGGCCATAGAAATGATGGGATATTATGGGGTTATCTGCAGAAAGTTTCAGTACTTTGTCTGAAACACGTAAAAAAAAGTTTCTTGAAAGTATAAGAAAGTCACATATATTCTCCCTTCTTCAGAAAACTTACTTCTCTAAGCTCAGAAATCTTACCTTCTAAAGCTCAGCTTGTCTAAAGACTCAAAGATCAAGTTCTGTGATTCTGTGATCAAAGACTTGGACTAGATGATGTCTAGAGGGCCCTTCCAACCCCAATGGTTCTGTGATTCTGTGACTCACAACCCAAACCAACACTTCTCTGTCACTTCCCACCACCTCATCAATAGCTCTGCCAGTAGCTGTTTCTTTGGTGAGACCTCTTGCTCCCAGTAATCTAAAACAACACAGTCAAGATAGACACTTCATGTTCACCCAGGAAAAAGCCTTTCCCATACAAAAAAAAAAAATCTACGCTATTTTACACAGGCAATGATTTTCAGGCACCTGCTAAAAATGTCTTTCTGCTATGATTGTCTAATATTCAGTTTCTTTATCAATAAAGGCAAATAATATGTGAATGATGGCTCTTACATGCTCTTAGATGCTCTGGTGCAAATATTCTGACCAAAGGATATTCAGTATTAATGATAACACAACCTGAAAGATATTTTGCATCTCTCCATTTGATACAATTAACTGATGTAGGAATACACCTTAATTTCTTTATTGTTGAAGTCTATGCTGTCAATTGGAATTAAAAAAAAAAAAAGGAATAAAATAAAATATTTTTGTATTTTATTGAAGAGAGTATCACTGGAAGGGTCCTTTTGCTCGGAACCCAATCAGATTTTGATCTGCATGGGATTTAGGGGAAAAAATATGTCTTTACTACAGACACTTCTTGGAGTGCAGCTATACTTCAAATATTAATATGATTTCTACTTTTCTCTACCAAAGCATGTTTTAGAAAACGTGGAGACAAGTAAAATTTGCTATGCTCTTACAAAATTTGAGAAATGGTTTAGCTGTGTTTTATGTATACTTTAGACTTCACTAAGAAGCTATTTCCTGTAATGAATGACAAAGATATTAAAAGCTGAGCTCTTACCACACTCCATGGGATGCTAACGAGAAATTCTGTGATCATATGTGTGAAATATTATTATTTGTCTGCATCAGGGATAGGTGTCATCATAAGATAATATTGCCCTGTGCTCTTTGTGATATTATCAGGATAAGAACCTTTCCATTGGCAAAGAAAAACAATCTGAACTAAATCATTTAGGTATACAAAATGATCAAATTCTTATCAATCACTGTATTTATTTAAGAAGAAATCAATCTTTCTTTCCTTAAGTACCCTTTACTCTTTGAAATCTAAACAGTTCCCAGAATAATTACATGATACCAGCAAGGTCCTAGGAGGACTTCAGCATCTCCTAAGTAATAAAACTCCAGGGAAGAGTCAGCCAAAGGCTGAAAGCAGAAGGGCACTGAGGGGAGCAGACAAGCATTATCTGCGGTGCTACATGCATTTTCTTTACTTGGAACGAGTGGCTGTTTTCATCCCTTCCTCTCTTTGCCACACTGTCTCTTCACCTCAGCCTTAATCTCCATTATCCTGTTTTTCTTCGACCCTGACATTTTTGTCTCTCTGGTTTAACTGTGTTCTCTCTCTTTGCTTTCATTTTCATGCATCTCATTTCTCACGAGTCTACTTATGCCCACAAAAAATACCCTAAAAAGCAGCCTGGTGCATGAAGAATTCCACCAGCCCATCCAAACTGCTTTCTCTTGCTCACTATCCGCCCACTCCATCCATCATGTCTATCTGGACCGAAGCCTCTTGGAGACTTTGCGCCAGCTGCTGCAGAGCCTTCTTCAGGAAGGAGATTTTTGCAGTTGGTCTATGGGTATTTCCATGCTAGACACAACTGATACGCAGTTCAGTGAATGGGTTTGGATGTGAGCTGAACGAACACCTCAATTTCCATGCACAAGGCATCCCAGCTGCCAGGACATCCTTGGCATTGCCCACAGAGCACTGAGGGTCTCCCAGAAAAATGTGCTCAGCGGGATCAAGCACCATGCTGTGCAAGAAGTCCATTTACTTCCCCATGGAATTAACAGGACTTTCACATGTGCACACGCTTCCTTTGTCCTTTGCTTCATTAGTCATATGTCCATATTTTCAAATACTTGAATATATTTTTCATTAGCTTTCTTTGAGGGGAAGCGCACACATTGTGGATGAACACAGATTCCACTGAATAAATAGCTGGTTTGTCACTTATTTCAGTGGGGCACGATTTCACACGATGTTTGCAACGTGTTATGATCTCTTCTGCTGCAAAGAAACCAAAGCCAGTTCAAAGCTTTTGTGTGTGTGTGTTTCATTCAAAGTGAGGGAAAGAATGCTTGCAAACAAGTTCTAATTAGACAGCAGTGAGGGGTAACAGCTGCGTGTTGCCTGTGGTAAGTTTGTTTTTCATTAAACAACGAAACTGCAAGACAGCTTAGCATATAAGGCATGATTCTAAAAAAAGAGAAAAAAAAAAGAAGAAAAAAGGAAAAGCCAAATCACTTCAAAGTCTTTTTCAAACTCTTTTCTAGCTTATACCTCAGTATTTTCTACATTCTTCTTACATAGCTAGAAGTAAAGCACTCATAATCTGAGCAATGTTACTAATGCAGAACACAGTCTTGTGTCCTTATTCAGAAAAAATGCCTTGTGCCTTGCTTTAGAGAGACCTGAACATACTGGAGACTAGCTAAAACCTGATATATTTGTGCATAAAGTTGGATTTAAGCAATAGAGGATTTTTTTTAACCTGGTTGATTATATGCAACAAATTTTGAAACCAAAGCTGCAAGTAATTTTTTTCTAATTGAAATGGAAATTTTCTTCCCTCATTAGAAATAGTAAATACATACGCATTGACCTACTGCAACTAATCATCAACAGTAAGTAAATTACGTGAGAATAGATGAATGCCACTTTGAGTGGCACTTCTCAAAAATTAGATAATTCATATGCAATTATATCAATTCAACACATTTGAGAGAATTAAATAAAATATAGTGAGTTCTACTGCTTGTCTTTGTTACTCAAAGATCAACCTGAGGTGCTTGATTAAAAGCTTGATGTTAGTTTTCAGTCATTTAATCAAATGCCCAGAAATCTAATTCTTTAAGAGAAATACCTGAAAGAAAAGTTAATTTGAGGAAATGATTCAAGGCTGGAGCTTTATTTGCCAAAAGATGGATCTGACAGACTGATCATGTGAGTTCTCTATATTGATATTTTTCCTTCTCTTTCTCTGCATTTGATCGCACGACCTTGCTTGATTTCAGATGCTTCCTGTCCCTCACAGAACAAACTTGTTAGGAAGCAGAGTCTTTAAGATCCAATAGTTCACAGAAAGACAGACTTTCTGAGATGATTTAATTAAAATCAAATAGTCAGTGCTTAACATTGAGTGTTCTCTACAGATTCCTCCCATGCTAGATGAGAAATCCTCTCAGCTTGGCAGGGGTTGCCCTACTGGGCAACAGGCAGGGAGTATCCATGGTTAAATGCAGGTTGACACATCCTGCCTATCGAGCAGCTGAAAAGGTGACTGAGAGGAAGGTCAGCCAAGAAGACAAAACTGGTGTTGAAGCTGTGGCACACAAGTTATTCCCTGATACAGATCCCAAAAGGCTACTTTACCCCAAATCGGGCAATAGGACCTCAAGTCATTGTTGTAGTGGCTTGTTCTATTTTACAAAATGAAAAATACATAAATTTTTTCATTTTATAGAGCATCAGTAGTAAACAAGTAAGTCTATCCTCCACAACCAAATTTGCCCATATCTCCCCAGTGCAGCATGTTTAGAGGTCTCCAGCGTGCTCCATCCACATGTCCTAATGCCAGGGCTTGGCATGGTCACCTACCACTTGTGCTCTTCTAAGACCAGCACTAGGGCAGGATTGCAGCCTTTGACACGGGAGCACTGGCCCCAGACTTCAATGAGCAAAGCCATACTATTGGGGCTGATATTTTATTCATATTTTATCTGGTACCAAGGGGGGCCAAAGGGATGGCGCTTAAACTATGACAGTAGTCATAGCTATGTCAGTGTCAACTATGACAATGTCAACTATGACAATGTCAACTAGTTGACTATGTTGACTACCCACATGAGATGCAGATGTTCCAGGAAAGCTGGGCACGACATCCTGATAAGCAACGTTCTCTATGGCATTTAAAGACAACCAAAGAATCCAAGCTAACAGCTATATGCCATTTAGTCATTTAAATTGAAATGGTTAATTATCAACTCATGACTAATATTGTTTTTTTCATGAAAGTAGCTGTTGAATGATTAAATAAATGTTTTTTTTCATTTACTGATCTTGTCATTGTTTTAATTATTGCTTATTTTTAAATATCATGTGGCTGCAAAAAGCTTAATAATTTATTGCAACAATGGCTTTGTGAGCGTGTGTTAATAGCGCAAAGGTTCTTACCTTTTACAAGCAACGGCACATAAAAGTCAACCTTGTGAAACTCCACTAGCTGTGCAGTGAACCACATCAGAGCCTTTGGAAATGGCCAGGTGTTGCAAGCTTCTGGTTTACCTTTCTTTAAAATATGGGCTTTTTTTGCTCACATTTCTAATGTGGTTTGTTCTTTGTTGTGATGAAGATGTGGGCATTGGTACAGCCTTTAGACACAATCATATGAAGTAAAACTGGTGGCTGATTGAATTCACATTTCACAGCTGATTTCACAGGCTTCGAAGCAAGCTATGCCTTGTTTGATTTAGTTACAACTAAATGTAACCTACTTGAAGTCTGCTAAGGATTGATTACTAATCAATCCAATTAATTCAATAAATAAACTGATTATTGTGAAGTTAGTGGAATGGAGGCATCTGAGCCACCTGCCAGATAAAGTGAGATTAAGTGATAATCACGATAAATGAATCATGAAAAATGATAAAATTAAACTAAATGATTAATGAGATTAAAAGATAAACTTTTGAAAGTGGTGAATCAGAATTAAAAAATACGTATCAGACGTGTTCAAAACACTGTAATTTCTCAGCTGACGGAATTGACCTATTCAGCCTTTGAAAAAGTCCTCTGAGTCTATCTTTAATTCTCCTTGGTAAGCCATCCAAGAAAATTATCTTGACAATCTAATGGCTGTGTTTGTTTTTAAATGCTGTTCTCTAAAAGTTTCCTCCTGATGCCAGACCGAGTTGCCCAAAAGAAAGGTTTCTGTTACCGATTACTAGGCAAGCAAGCAGTGCTGCAGCCAGAGGATAAAACAAAGTCCTTGACTTTGGGGAGCTGTGGCTGCAATCCTCACTCCAAATTTATCACTGTTCTTGCAAGAAAAAAGACATCACAACACAATTTGTTGACTCTAGACAATACCACTCTCTGTACCAAGAACTAGATGTTGAGTTGATATTATATATATATATATATATATATAAAAATATATAAAAATATATATATACATATATATAATATATAAAATATCAGCCCAAACAAGTACAAAACACCAGTCACAAAGGCATGGTGACGAGGCTGCAGGACGTGCTCTGAGGCACAGAGCTAAGCTGACGCTGCGACGTGCCAGCCCCATCAGTGCCTAGAGTCCCCAGCACTTCCCTATCCTCTGTAGGAAACATCTCTTCTGTGGAGACGTCAGCAAAATGAGAGAGAGTCACAAGCCTTGGAGGAATAAGAACGCTCAGCAGAGACCAGGCTGCAAAGTGGAGGTGTGGATGAGAGCCTGGCTCTGGTGAAGGTCGGTGGTCTCCTGGGGCAGGATTTCTCTAAGCCACAAAGAAGTCTTGAGTGAAGGGAAAGATGGATGGCAGAGGAAGCTGGTCTAATATGAGAAGCCAGTATTTGGAAACTGGGAAGAAACACGAAAGGGGATCCCTCACAGACCCCTTGAGGGTTGGCCTGGCATGTGGTTTCAACGGTGAGTGACATTGGTGGTCACTTCGTTTAGCCAACACTAATCCTTTCCCGGCACTTGGCTTACCCTCTACTGCATAGATAGTCGGATAATCATCCATCCATTTGCACTTTTGTGGTTGTTAAGAAAATATAGAATTGCAGGGAATTTTCCAGTCCTGATCAGCAAGGAGATCAGATTAATCAGACTATTCTTCAGTGAAACTATCACTGCTCTAGATGAAGCGCTGTCCAAATGTGGCAGACTGCTCCAGGGGTGCAGTGAGAACTGGTATCTCTGCAGAGCAGGTGCCCCTGAAAGATGAAAACCCCACATGTTGTGGGAAAGAAATTCCCCTTTCATTTCCCCTGGGTAGGTGGCCAGAAGCTGCAGAACAGCCCTCCCTGCGATGTCAACATCCACGCCCTCCAAAAAGCTGGCCTTCGGACACCTCCTCATGCATCACTCAACGCTTGTGGTTTTACCTGGTCTTATCTGTGGTTGTGCTGTATTTGCTCAAAGGTGCTCATGGAAGTTCAGAGACGCAGCGCATGCTGAAGAGCACTTGTATGAGCCTAGAAGGTGCAAGACGAGAAAGCAGAGGAACAAGTTGGAACAGCTTTGACATTTTGCTGGAATAAAAGCTCTAGCCAAAAAGAAACCTGTTATATTGCTCTTGGTTAGTTGGAATAGGTGGAATTTGAGAGATCCTCAGAGACATTTTATATGCGGCTTTTAAGTAAGCCATGACTCCTGAAGACGAAGGATTACTAGAAATTGAGCGTATAAACAGATCAAATCTCCAAAAGGCTACAGCTGTGAATTACACAACAGGAAATATCTGATGTGCTTTTAAGAATTGCATTACTGTATTCCAAGTATAACGTGAAGTTAAAATATTCAGAGCTTATTATACAAAGAGCAATAACAGAACCATAACATTTGTGTGGAAGTGGAAATGGTAAGTGCTCTGACAAAAGCTTTACAGAATCACAGAATAATTTAAGTTGGAAGGGACCTCTGGCAGTCATCCAGTCCAACCACCTGCTCAAAACCACTAACTTCAAAGTCAGATCAGGCTGTTCAAAGCTTCTCCAGTTAAGTTTTGAGTATCTCCAAGAATGGAGATTCCACACAACATGCTATCATAGATGATTGTAAAGTCCCATCCTCACCGTGAAAAACATCTACCTTTTCTCTACATGAAATTTCCCTTGTTGCCACTTTTGATCAAATTCCTTTTCAGTGAATTGTTTTCTGAGTATCTAAATTCCTCTTGCAGGCTCCAACACATCAGATTCAAGAAAGGATATGAAGAATTGAGATGGTACAAATTCAAAGGGTACAATAAAAAACCCTATTGAGCTGTTGCCTCAGTGACCCACATGCCATACACAGCTTCCTATCTCTTGTCATTTCTTTCTCCCACTGATTATCATATTCTTCGACACAAAATGACACAGCATTAAGTAGAAATCCCTGACTAGACTAGACTATCTGCTGATTCTTCA